>PVIH01021293.1:0-30114 GCA_004025045.1 Sigmodon hispidus | reverse complement strand
GGTCCTGGTCAGTTGTGGCACTTTGGTTTGTGTGTCTCCTGTCACCTCTCTGGTCAGGGTTTGATTCTGTCTTTCAGAGACCCCTGCAGTTGTTGGTTCGCTCAGTTCGAGGTCGTAGTGGGGAGCCTTGCAGATTCCCTCAGCAGCAGGAGCTGTGGGTGTGGCCAGGTGCAGAATTCAGCTGCCCCTGCTCCAGAGTCAGGCTGTTTTATTCTATGAGGAGGCTTTTCAGTTTCAGCATTTTAGATCTGAAAGTACTGTTTTTTGGGAAAATGTTTTGGCCATTGTAACATGATGAAAATATGTGCAAATATTCTTGAATTTTTTCTGTGAAGAAAAATCACTTTTGATTGACAATCACTGCAATAAAGAGTATGAATATTCAATCATTATTGCCTCTAGATAAAAAGCTATTTAAATTCAAATCATTCATTAAAAGCTGAGAGTAAGCAATACTGAAATTTATATATTCTTTGCATTTTTGAATGTTCCAGAATCAACTTTTTCTAAAAGTTTAGAGAAGGTTAAATTACAAAGGCCTAATATTTCTCACAGATAAATTATTTTTAATGGAACAAAGTCAGTGTTACTCTTACCATTTACCCCTTATTCTTCCCTTTACCCTCATTAATTTTTTATAACATTCAGCAATATCTGGACAGTTCTGAAAAAATTTACTCAAGTTAGCCACGGTTAGATTGAGTCATCATCACAAACACAATTTTAGTGAAACCATACAATATTTGACAAATTATTTGAACAACAGAGAACTTCACTTTTTTCACAGATTGCATCTGTTTGATAATGTCAAAGAGTTCTAAGTTAGGATTCAAACTACTATAGAGTTTAAATTTACTAATATTTTCTTTTCTTTACAACATTCTCATATTTTATAAAATAACTTGATGGAACCAGTTCTTAACACAGATGTTTCACACTATATTAGAAAATATTGATACCATAGACTCCTGTTTTATTATTTCTTTTTCTATATTCATTCCTTTTCACATTGCCACTCCAGTATAAATACATTGAGTGTGGTTCAAAAAATAGCTAGATATACTTTTTTCTACTTAATACTGTGAATATTGTTGTGATCCATAAAGAAATTAATGTAAATACCCAATCTAAACAAAATAGTTCAAAGTGGTTTACATGCTAAACAATTCTGGAATCTGCTAGATGCTAAAGAGAGTAGAGAGAAGTGCCATTTAGAAGTATCAACAGAACATAGTGTCTGGTTATAGAAATAAACACAATTGTGACAGAAAGTAGACAAGAAATTTTGTCTTTTGAACAAGCTTGTAAAAAATGAATAAAGCTTATCAGAAAGTCATAGCTTTTGAACAGTTAGTCATCATCTTGACCTTAAGTGAATACTAAGAAAGCTTGATTGAAAATACTCTCATAATATTTCTAGAATCACTGATCAGAACTTAAAAGCCTCCACCCTTCCTCTGCATGTGTACTGAGCAAAATGCTTTAAAACAGGGTAATAGGTCAATCAATCATTTGTGAAGCATAAAGCTTTTGTCATTGAAAAAGTGAAGAGTTTCACCAGGAATGGTCCTAAAGTCATAAAGTTGTAAAGAAAGTATCACATAAAGGACTTAATAAAACTTTCTTCCTAAACCTTATTCCCAAATTCTGATTTCTTTCCTAACTGTAAGATTTACCCTAGAAATTTAAAAAAACAAACTGATAATGAGCCACAGCCACAGATATTTTAGATTAAAATAATATAAAATAAATTTAGTCATTTTCATTTTTCAAGTTTTCCAAATAATAATAATATACATGTATTTATGAGAACCAAACTCTTAGATGCTACCTTCAAATCAAATATATTTATTTACTTTTATTTTAATTTATTTATCCAGTAGGGGAAGGCTTTTATAACGGGTAAGGAAACACACACGTACAGAAAATACACAGAGAAAAAGGTCTTATGTAATTTAGGACTAGGCTCCATAATTCTGCAATTTGGTTGACTGTAGTTTTTTATAGACATTGTTATTTGTTGCAAATGTGAGAGGCCAGCTTTCCTGATCAGTTTCAGCTTAATAAAAGGAATGCCTCAGAGCAGGGAAGGGATTGGATATGAAACTTTTATATTTGAGATAATTATGAATAAATCTCTATCTAACTGGTCTAATAAAGAAGTATACATGCTTTCTGATGGTAACTTTCTCTTACTTCTTAAAACTGGTCTCTGACTCTGTCTCCATTTAGCTACATACTTTCACATTGCTGCATTCTATACAGACAACTACATCTTACTTTACATACATACAACCATACATCTCTAAACACAGTTGAACCTATTTTCATTTTTTTCTTTTACATATATTATTCTTCTATATCTCCTTTTATACAGTTCCATCTTCCAATCTCCACAATGACAAATCTTCATACTGCCATAGATATTCATCTATAATACCATAGGACATTCTCAAATAGCTTTTTGCATAGTTTCTATATATAGCAATAATGCTTTCACATTTTTTATCTCTAAAACACACACACTCAAACACATGTTTTTATTTGTTTTTTTATTTATAAAATAAAGTCATTTGTTTGTGTATCCCCTTGCTCCAACTCCCTTCCCTCCTCCCAATCTCTCCTAGTCATCCTTCAGCCTCCCTCCTTCCCATCCCCCCATCTCCTCCCCAGAAAGGGCAAGAGGTATGAAAGTGGATCAGCTGAACATTCACTTCAGGCAAGTCCCATTTCCTATCCTAATATCAAGACTGAGTTAGGTGTTCCTCTGAAGGGAATGGGCTCTGAAGTGCCAGCCCATGCCTATAAGCATGGTCTGATCCCTCCCCTTGAGGCTCCACATATTTCCCATGTCAGTGGACAGTTGCCTATCCTTGGAGGGCCTAGCTCCTTTTCCTGATGGTTTCCCAGTGGCTGTTCTTGATTGAGTGAGCTCCCCAGAATTCCACCTGCCATCACTGTGGATATTTTCCAAATAAGCCCTATCCCTTTGCTCATATAGTCTCTCCTCCCCTGCTCTCAGCAGGAGTTCTTCCCAGTGATTAGCCATGTATCTCGGCATCCACCTCTATTCATTGTTGGGTGTCTGTTCTGTGATGAGACTTAGGGTGGTTATTCATTTGATTATAGGGGAAGTCCTGCATAAGTATCTTCACTATTGGTTGGAGACCTAGCCAAGGACATCCTGTGAGTTCTTGGTGGTTTCCCCAGCACCTGGTCTCTTTTGAACCCCACATTGGCTTCCTCTATTAAGATCTCCATCTCTTTTTTTCTTCCTGTTTGTTGCTTCTCTCACTCAATCATCTCCTTCTCTTATAATTTGTTTCCACCTCTTCTTGGTTGCAACTCCTTAGGTTCCCAATTAGCTAAGGAGATCTTCTCTATTTTCTCTTCCTAGGGTAATCCCTGCCAAGCTGTATAGGGGTTGTAGTTTGCAGCTTGGGTATACTTCGCTTTTTGTCTAAAGTCCACTTATGAGTGAGTACATCCCGTGCCTACCTTTCTGGGCTTGTAATACCTTGCTCAGGTGGATATACCTGAAATCCATCTATTTGCCTGCAAATTTTAGGAAGTCATTTTTGTTTAAGTGCTGAGTAGTACTCCATGGAGTAGATGTACCAAAATTTGTTAACACATTCTTAAGGGACATCTAGGTTGTTTCCAGGTTCTTGCTATTACAAATAATGCTGCTATGAACAGAGTTGAGTTAATGCCTTTGGGGTATGAATGTACTTCCTTTGGGTATATGCCCAATAGTGGTATTGCTGGATCCTTGGGGAGATTGATTCTCAGTTTTCTGAGAAACTGCCATTCTATATTCCAGAGTGGCTGAACAAGTTTACATTCCCACCAACAATGGAGGAGTGTTCCCCTTGCTCTTTATCCTCTCCAAAATAGGCTGTTATCTGTATTTTTTATCTTAGCCATTCTGACAGGTGTAAGGTGGTATCTCAAAGTCTTGATTTTTATCTCTCTGGTGGGTAAAGATTTTGAGTAATTTTTCAAGTGCTTTTCAGCCATTTGCAATTCTTTTGCTGGGAAGACACTGTATAGTTCTGAACCCCATTTTTAAATTGGGTTATTTAGGTTTTTAAGCTCTAGTTTCTTGAGTTCTCTATATATCTTAGAGATCAGTCCTTTGTCAAATGAAGAAGTGGTGAAGATCTTTTCCCATTCTGTAGGCTGTCGTTTTGTCTTATTGACTGTGCCCTTGACCTTACAGAAGCTTCTCAGTTTCAAGAGGTCCCATATATTAATTTTTGTTCTTAGTGTCTGTGCTACTGGTATTATATTTAGGAAGTGGTCATCTGTGCAAATGTGTTGGAGGTTATTTCCCACTTTCTTTTCTATCAAGTTCAATGTAGCTGGGTTTATGTTGAGGCCTTTGATCCACTTGGATTTGAGTTTTCTGCAGGGTGATAGGCTTGGATCTATTCACATTCTTCTACATACTACCATCCAGCAATTCCAACACCATTTGTTGAAGATACTGTCTTTTTTCTATTGAATATGTTTGTCAAAAATCAGGTGGTTATAGGTATGTGGGTTAAAGTTGGGATCTTCCATTCAGCTGTAGGAGTTCCCTGATAGAATTTTGAGGGTCATTTATGTACACAATCATATCATCTGCAAATAGAGAAAGTTAGACTTATTCCTTTCCAATTTGTATCCCTTCAATCTTTTGTTCTCCTATTGTTTTAGCTTGAACCTCCAGAACTATATTGAATTAATAAGGATAGAGAGGCCAGCCTTGTCTTGTTCCTGATTTTATTTGGATTGTTTTGAGTTTTTCTGCATTTAGTTTGATGTTGGCTGTCGGCTTGCTGTATATTGTATATTGTATATTTAGATATTTTCCCTGTATTCCTTATCTCTCCTGGACTTTTATCATGAAGGAGTGTTGGATTTTTGTCAAAGGCTTATTCTACATCTAATGAGATGATCATGTGGTTTATAATGTCACATATGCAAGCCTTCAACGTCATTCACTCATTCTTTGCTAATTCACTCTCTCATACATTCATTCTTTCACATATCTCTCACCCTCTCTTTAGAATTCTTCCTTTCTCATTCTGCACACATACACTTACATTCTTCATAGCTTAATCCCTAAATTGCTGATGCTTTTACATACTCTGATTTGTTTGTACACATTCCTTTTTCTCTCTTTCCCCCTATAGTTCTGCTGCTCTCTCTCTTTTCTTAACCAAAATCTGGACAGTATGTGTATATGTGTGTTGTATATAATGCTTGCTTCTATGAATAAATATGTTTTATGGAATTCTCTTCTGCCTTTCTGAGAAAATTTAAGTTCTTCAAAATTATACCTCATTTGCATGAAGAAGAAATATAATAAATATAGTAATTTAATTATTTAATGTTTATTAAATACTGGAATTTATTTCATCTAGAACAAATAATGTTGGTGATCTTTTGAAGTTCTCCTCTGATACAAGGATAGCCCTTTTATTTTGTGCTACAGAGACCTCCTTTCATATCTACAATATTCTATATCTACACAAAAAAAATTTCATTTGTGATGTCTATTTGAAGCATTTTGTCCTACTCACATTTTGATTGTCTGGCTTAATATTTTTATGGAATATTTTATGCCTAAAGAAGCAATATGTATTTGTATTTATTGGTATCAGAAATAACTTATTTATTCTTTCCTCAGTAAGATGTATATTCAAATATATTTGATGGAGATATCTAAAATCATTTCTAGCTTTTAGTAAAGCAAGAGTTATCATAATATCAGCATTGCTGCTTTTCTTGTACTATTATTAATATGTCACTTTCATTGTTTTATTTTACAAATATATAGATAAATATTCTTAATACTTTGAGAACCATATAGTCTAGCATTTCAGAAATGTGCTATAACTCAATTTATAACTGGGAAAGTAGCGTTTTCTTCACATAGAAGCCTAATGATTTTAAATTATTAAAATAGCATTAAATCATTGTTAATCAAGACATAATTTTAATGGCTTTTCAGAAGAATGTAAATTGTTTATTATATCTTAAATATAGTATGTAGCAAATACTGATATTTCTATCATTAATCTAGGCTTTATTTCAATTTAAAGTCATTACCCAAAGCTATGAAAGGCAAAAATAATGTTTGCTTTAACTGGCAGCATGGAAATAATTCATAATTAACCTTTAAGTTACAAGTATTTTGTTTAGACTAACTTTAATAAAACTCTTTGTTCAGTATTAAAGTAATAAGGAGAACAGTTCAAACAAATGCATACTTATAAGAAATTCAGTAAATTGAATTTTCTCAATAACAATATGTGGAAGCAATATGTACAATAGATGTACTTTTTAACCATATACACATTTTTGATATTGTAGCCTTAAATGTAAAATTTGACAATATGCAAATGCAATGTTTTTCATCAGTATTGACTGAAAATAGTTAGAAATGTATGTTCTACAGAATTGTCTTTAAGAAAATAAATTAAAATATTGTAACACGGGGACCCACAAATCTTTAGATGATTCTGATAAGGAACTCTCATCCTAATTTTTTTTTTCAAATAAGTAAAATTTTAATAGAATAACAAAACATTAAAATATTAAATATATTTAAATTCATGAGTTCAAATTAATATTTAAAAACATGTTCCTATATTTGAGATGTGAAAAAACTAAATTTTTTCTATTATTCATCTACAAATCAGTAATGTAAGGAAACAGAATCCAGCACGTATTCTAATTTTTGTACAAATTATATTTTACCTAACAAATAATAGTTGAAGATTTTTTCTATACAGATACAAATAGTTGAAGATTTTTTCTATACAGATACATTCTAAGTAGAAAATGTCTCAAAAATCTGACTTGTACTATATTATGTTTATAAACACATAATAGTTCCAGTATAGTCAATATAAAAACAGGAACAACAGGATTTTGTACCCTTTGTGGAAGAGAAACATCATCTATAAGATATATCTGCTCAAAACAGAGATGGAAATATGATAGTTTTTAAATCTGATTAAAATTACAGAAATCATACAGAGAACAAAATCATCTATTCCATATCTATGGATTTTTGGTCTTCATATATTTTTGTGTATTTTATAAAAGCACAGTGCACACCTAGGCTATGAAAAGGCATCAGGTTCCTTGGAACCAGAGTTGCAGACTGTTTTGAATTGTTCTCTGGATTATAGAAATAAAATCAAGATCATCTGGATGCACAGCCAGTGCTCTTAATTGCTGAACTAGCTATCTCTTCAGTCCCCCACCCCAATTCATCTTTATCTGTACTGTTTTGTGTATGAGAGTGTTTACAATGATTAGTACAGTCAGTTTATAAAATCAACCATCATTCATTCTCTAAAACTAGTCTAACACATGATTTACATTTAAGTTGCTAAGTCATTTGAGATGAATAAAACATCTGTAATGAGAAGTATGAAACTTTTCTACCAGCAAAATTTGGAACTTGTTTACTCACTGGAAGATAAATGTCATTAAGAGACCTATTGCCTCATCTAAGAGTTAAAAAAGTTGGCTTAATAAAATAATAATAATGTGCTAATTACTTTCAATATATTATTTGGTCTTTTTCCTTTTTATATCATGTACCCCATCAAACTCAGTTATCAGACCTTTCACATTCATGCCCACTCTTATGATCTCCCCATTTACAAAACCACCCATTCATGCTGCTCATTTACTTACTGGAGCATAATTAAACTCCTTGTGGACAGATCCTTAAAGAAATCAAGTCCTTCCTTGCCTATACCCCTGCCAGAGGCCATGCAAAAATTATTATTATTCTTTTCTTGATTATTAAATTGAAGTTCAAACAGCAAAGTACCAGATTTATATAATTCTAGTGTTTTTGTTCATAAGAAAGATTTTAGTTCAAATGCTTGAAGCTCTTGATTTGAGTGTCAACACATTTGTCATGATCTGTACATATATGCATGTAGTTCATAGAAACTTACTTCTAAACAGACTAGTTGAAGTTATCTAATCTAAAAGGAGAGTTCTTATCTTAAATGTTTTAGTTGAAGTAAATGGATGTAGAAATTAACCATTCGGTGATCGTACCTGAAATCATACATACAGGTGATATTTACAGACTAAGTATTTTTAGAAATATATATGTATACTTATATGCATCTAACAACAATTAATTTAAAAGGAGGCCATGCATTTGAAAGAAATCACAGAGAGCTTTATGGCAAGTTTGAAGAGAGGAAAGGAACGGGAGAAAACATATATTTGTGCTATGATCTCATAAAATAAAATTTAAAATAATTATTTAGAAAGTCCTAATAAGATAAAATAGTATATATTTTAATGTTTTAGATTATTATTTTATCCAGTTTTAAAAGAAAATATTTTTACCCTCCCATTAAGAAATTTCATATGTATTTTACAGTGTCTCTCTTGGTCTTTCACAAGTTCTAGTACACTGTGTTCATTTTTCTATTCTGGATACTTCATACAATTCATGTAATATGCTTCCCTTAGTCACATTGGTATTAAAGGAAGTTATGTTTTCTTTTTTGATTTTTTTTAGATCTTTTTAAAAATTTATTATTTGATGATTTTAGATCATACACCCCATCAAACTCAGTCATCAGTCCTCTCAGATTCATACCCATTCTTTTTTATTTTTTCCATTATTATTATTATGATGATCTCCCCATTTACAAAAACACCCATTCATGCTGCTCATTTACTTACTGGAACATAATTAAACTCATTGAAGCCAGCCCTTTAAGGAAAGTCCTTCCTCGCCCACACCCCTGCCAGAGGCCACCAATGCAGAAATGAACTACTGTATAATTTAGCTATGTTCTATCCTTGAGCTCTTGTATACAATGACATATTTTTTTTAAAAAAAAGTCCACTCTCAACTACAGTTCTTTCATATGTTTATACTCACCGTTTAAATATAGTTGATCAGTATCATGGTTGATAAATGTTTAATGAGGAAATGACCAGTTTCTACAGCACCATTTTTTGCTAGTATGTTAACTTAGTATTTTGGGTGTGAAATATATATTTTTTGTAGTTTAATATTTATATTACAGAATTATATATTTTTCCATTTTTACTTTTATTATTTTTCTATACCTTATTTCCCTATTTCTCCTCTCTCTTACCTGATCCTCCATGCCCATCCATTCCTGACCCCAGACTAACCATAAATCTGTTATATTTCTTCCTTTCTGAGAGAACCATGTGTTCCCTCAGTCCATTTCTCTATACCTAAACTCTGTTGGTTTATGGATTATAGTTTGAATATTACTTACATAATAGCTAATACTAACATATAAGTGAATTTATCATATTTCTCTTTCTGGTTCTGTGTTACCTCACTTGGGCTGATTTTTTTCAGTTCCATCCATTTGCTGCAATTTTCATGATATCAGTATTTTTTTAATAGCTGAGTAATACTTTATTGTGTAAATGTACTACATTTTCTTTATCCATTCATATGTTGAAGGACCATGTAAGTTGTTTCCAATTTCTAACTATTTTGAATAGAGAAACAATGGATGTATTTGAGCATGTGTCCTTGTGGTAGGATGAAACATCCTCTGTGTGTGTGTGTGTGTGTGTGTGTGTGTGTGTGTGTGTGTGTGTGTGTGTAGCTAGATCTTAGGTAGATTGATTCCCATTTCTCTGAAGAAATATCATACTGATTTCTCTAGTTTTACCTGTTTTATAATACACTACAGTTGCGACATCCTTTGGGTTTTGACCCATTGCAAATCTGAATATTTGTAGAAGGAGCAGAACACATTGAGTTATATAGAAATGTGGTTTGAGGGAGAAGCATTGACTGAGTACCCACTGGTCTTGAGAAAACCCTGGTTCAGAATCTAGTACCCAATCAGGCAGCTCAAATTACCTATAACTTCAGTTCCTGGAGGTGCAGTGCCTCTTTTGGGCTCTGCTGCATGCAACTGGTGCACATACAGGGGCACATGCATGCATACACACACACACACACACACACACACACGCACACGCACACACACACCACTCACAGTCACCCTCTTTCTAGAATAGTCTATATGGAAAGTAACACATAGGTAATTAGAAGAAGCTACATTTAAAAATGTTTTTATGAGGTTTGTTGTTTTTTTTAAATGAAATTTTAGCGAGAAACTACCAACAAAGAAGACTTTTTGAACATCAGAATTCATTCTGACCTGTCTATTCTCTTTATTATTTTGAAATGCTAAATGCTTTTTTATTGAATATCCTATGTAAGCTCATAGGGAGCAAGGAATATAAGGGAAAATGACCAGAGAAGCCTTCTGGATACAGGACAACTTGAGATGCTTTTGTTTAGATCCTAAATCTAAAGTAGTTTGTATCAAAGCAGTATACTTACAGATTCAAATTTGCTTCCATATAATTTCCTGTCAACATGTCTTTCTTGGCCTATCTATTCTAACAACAAACTCTCCTGTTTTATAAAGGAGTCTCTTTTGATTCTCTAGGGTGGGAGAAGATACTTTTAAACTACCATGGAGGAAAAGACAGCCATGCATGCAATCTCTTAGATCTCTCCATCATTTCAAACTGAAAACATGGATTTGAGTGACATTTAAAATTTCATTCTTCTCTTGGGTCAGAAGACAATAGTTCTCTCCACAAATCAACATGAACAATCTAGTCACTGCTGTCTCAAACAATAGTTTAGAGAAATTAGTAGTTGAGAGCTTCTTCTCAGATAGTATTTTACTGTTTAAATGTTTTAACATGTTGAATTTTGAATGTATTAGTACTGTTTGTAAACATTGATTTTACAGTATGAAGTAAGCAAGCAAGATGACAAATAATTCCCAGAAATTTACAGAATTTTCTTTTCAAAGATAGAATAGTATTCTGTTGTGTATACACCACATTTTTCTTTTCATTCATCCATTGGTGGACCCCTAGGTTTGTCTTGAGTTATGGAAGGAGTCAGTACTCTTAAATTCATTTTTCTTTTTCAGTATTGAATTAATTTTTAGTCTTATATCATTCTGTTGATAGCCACAAGTTGTTTTTCTGTTATTTTGATTTCGACTGTTTTTAATGTACAATAAGTTGGAAGACACTGATGTTTAGATGATATTGAATCTTCCTCTTGAGGGTTTTTAAATATTTCTCCATTTTTTGTTTTGTAATTTCATCAGTTTTTAGTGTTTTTCATAGATATTATATACCCATTTTTAGTATTTTTGAAACTTTCCATTTAAGGTTCATATTAATCATGTTTGATTAATTTCAGATTATACTTTTTCATTGTTATATACATAGTTGACCTTGTTTTAGTAACTTGTAGACTTACTTTAAAGGCTTTTTAATTAATGATATCTTAGTTCAGTTTTGGTTTGCTACATAGATAATGTTGTCAAAAGTATTGTAACTTCCAAACTTATTAATGTCTCTTTACTTTCTTACTATGATATGTAGTACTTCCAGTATGATACATGATTTTTTTTTCTGAACTTAACATTGAAACTCCAAATATGCCAACATGAAACATACTGTTATCTGTGGGGTATTGTAGACTTCAATTATTAAATGGAAGAAGGTGTCTTCTATACCCATATTGTTAATAGTTTGGTCATATGTTTTTAAGGCAGTTGTTGATAAAGACCTGTAATTTTTACTCAGAATTGGTAACAGGAGGGATTACAATAATTGATTATGACAGCATTGGCTACATGAGAAAATAATCCCGTTTGGTCAAAATGTAATGATCATTTAACACACTTAAAAAAAAGATTTTATTTCACATCTTGTTAATAATTTTGCTTTATGCTCATGTTCACGAGACACATTGGTTTATTCTGCTGAGGTTTTTTGTGTATGTGCATGTGTGTGTGTTTGTGTGTGTCTTACAAATCTACATATACACTTGTACATGAGCATGTAGGTCATTGAGTAACTTTATTTCAAAAGTTGGTTCTCTGCTTCACCATGTATGTTCCAGGAATCAAACTCATATCACCAGCTTTGTGTGCAATTTCTGTTTATTAATTAACACTTTTATTTAAATGATTAATATTTATTTTATTTATTTACTTTTTATTTTTCATAGAAAAAGGACTTTATTTTTTTAAAAAAATAAAATAGAGCAACAAGAAAAAAGAAATATGTAACAATGCTATTGTGTAAAATGAATAGTGTTGAGAACAAATTAGCAGCAGAAGACTATATTAAATATAATTTTCAGATCCCAAGCTGTTCAGTGGTTGTGGTTTGCAGCTTGGGCATGCTTTGCTTTTTTGTTTGAAGTCCACTAATGAGTGAGTACATCCCCTACTTATCTTTCTGAGTTTGTGATACCTCACTCAGGAGGATATTTTCCAATTCCATCCATTTGCCTGAAAATTTTACGATATCATTTTTTTCTTACTGCTGAGTAGTACTCCATTGTGTAGATGTACTACAGTTTGTTAATCCATTCTTCAGTTGAGGGGCATCTAGGTTGTTTGCAGGTTCTTGCTATTACAAATAATTCTGCTATGAACATAGTTGAGCTAATGCTTTTGAAGTGTGAATGTACATCTTTAGGGTATATGTTTAATAGTGGTATTGCTGGATCCTTGGGGAGAATGATTCTAGTTTTCTGAGAAACCACTATACTGCACTCCAGAGCAGCTGAACAAGTATGCACTCCCACCAACAATGGAGGAGTGTTCCCCTTGCTCCACATCCTATCCAGCATAGGCTGACATCTGAGTTTTTAATCTTAGCAATTCTGGCAGGTGTAAGGTAGTATCTCAAAGTTGTTTTGATTTTTGTTTCTCTGATGGCTAAAGATGTTGAGCAGTTTTTGAAGTGCCTTTCAGACATTTATAAATCTTCTGCTGAGTAGTCCCCTTTTAGTTATGAACCCCATTTTGATTGAGTTATTTAAGGTTTTGGGCTCTAGTTTCCTGAGTTCTCTATACATTTTAGAGATCAGTCCTCTGTCACTTGCAGGATTGGTGAAAATCTTTTTCCATTCTGTAGACTGTCATTTTGTGTTATTGACTGTGTTCTTGGCTTTACAGGAGTTTCTCAGTTTCAGGAGGTCCCAGTTATTGATTGTTGTTCTTAGTGTCCGTGCTACTGGTATTATATTTAGAAAGTAGTTACCTGTGCCAATGCATTGGAAGGTATTTCCCACCTTTTTTTTTTATCAAAATGGTAGTGTGTAGAAAAATGAAAATAGATCAAAACCTATCATCCTGCAGAAAACTCAAATCCTAGTGGATCAAAGACCTCAACATAAACCCAGCTACACTGAAATTGATAGAAAAGGAAGTGGGATATACCCTCCAATGCAGTGTGCATTTTCTTTTACCCACTCATCCATCTTATCATTTCTAGTTTATTTTTTTTTCTTTTGTAGTGTCATGTTTGATTTTGGTATTAGTGCTACCCCCAAACAGTAGCTGCAAAGTGAGTTAAGAACTACCCTTTGTTAATTTTGAAGATGAATCCACTCCCTGAATTCATATATGTTCATTTAAATTGTTTAATATTTTGTTTTATGTACAATCCTTAACATAACTATTTCTTTGAAAGTCAATGCCATTGTTCTTATGTAATATCTTATTTTTCTAGCTTTGAAGTCAGCTATTGGAAAATATGGTAGCTAATTTTTCTCTTATTTGCTAGGTGTTAATATGACTTGTTTTTTATTTTTCTATGAGTTTATACCTTTAATCCATATGCTCATTTGTATTTAAACTTTGATTTACTTTTTATTAATTAGTTATATATTTGAAATTTTCATGCAAAAGTGATTTGCATTCTAGCTACTGTCATCTCTCAGCCCCATAAACTCTCCCATTCCTTACAAATTCTTTTGTCAGTTCATACATTTTTGTTTTGATTTGGAAACCACCTGCATTTAACCAAGAATATCATTGTGACCATGGATTTTGTCGAATCTTTGTTTTGGAATCATTTGAATCCATCCAAGTAAATAACTTCTACAGGATTCCTTAGAACATATTTTCTTGCTTCATTATTTATGTGGTCATTATAACGTTATTGAACTATATTATTATATCATAATCTTTGTTTCTATAATGTTATAAAATTGCTTATTTATTATGGTTTAGTAGTTATCTGTAACATATTAATTATATATTATACCTTCTGATCTTCTGCCATCTGTTTTCCCAAGTATTTTGGCATGACTACTTAATGTTGGATATATTTCTTGGACTGAGCAAAATTCATGAATTTATGATGACTTCTAAATGACAATAACTCTGTATGAACTACTGATTTTTTGTGGATTTTTATCATTAGCTTTTCAATTAGTGAAAGATGACAATTTTACTGTTGATTTCACAAAAGTAAATGATAGTATTTTTGCTCACATTCATATGTTACCCTTTCTTTTCATCTCTGTTCCATCACAATGAATTTGCTTTTCAGAAAGAGTCTCCTCTGTTATTATGTGGTTATTATTCTTATTGTAATAATAAGTTATAATTATAATGTTTATGGTTACAATTGTATTGCTTTATTATTATTAGATAATGTGAAAATATATGATAATGTTTTCTTTACCATTGCTCACTTCTATTTCCTGTTTGAGATTCCTTTCAGATTGCTTTCAGTGCCTTCTGTAATACAGGCTTGGTAGTTATGAATTCTTTTATTTGTACTTGATCAGAAGGCATTTATTTCTCCAGTTTAAAAGATTATTTTAGGAGACTATATGCATAGCACTTCTGACATTACAAGGAGATACAATCTCATAGAAAACTCTGACTATATAAACATGAGCTAAACAAACAAAGCAACAATAGATATGCTAAAGTACATGGAGAAAAACCCATGAGTCCTCAACCATACACAGAGAACTAGAGGCAACTAATTAAAGTGGGGAGCAGGAGAGGTCGCCCTCCTCAGGGAAATTTTCACTAACTGGTTTTCTAATACCAAATGGTCAGCCCTGAAAAAAATATAGACAAGTGATATTTTGAAGAATGAACATGATATATTTAGAGTGTGTGCATACATAAAATATCAATTAATGAAAGAAGCCTTGAGGTAGGAGTTTTGGAAGGATGAAATGGAAGGGAGAAGTAGTGTAACCTTATCATAATCTCATTACTCGTGCATGAATGGACTTTTTTTTCTTTTTTTTTTTCCATGAAGAAATATTATATTTGGAGAGACCTAAATACATGCTCTTTCGCCATGCTCACTCATATTTTCTCCAGAATAAATTACAATCTTTATTCCTTTGAGGCAAGAGCTATTTCTTTCTTTTTTTTTTCTACCCCTGTATATCCTTATTCAAGGTCCCTTCCCCCTCCCGCCACATTAGGTCATTTTTGATTCTCCACAACTCCCGATCCCCTCCCTGGGCAGGCAGCAGACAGTCCCATGGTCCCACTGACCCAATAATGCTTAGTTCAGTCTCCACTCCTGTCAAATCCAGTTTTGTCCTCCCTCCCTCGAGAGTGAGTCAGGTGTTCCTATAAGTGGAGTGGGATCCAAAGGGTCAGTCCAGGGTGTTTCTTATCCCAAGCTGTTCAGTGGTTGTGGTTTGCAGCTTGGGCATGCTTGGCTTTTTTCTTGTTTGTTTGTTTAGAGACCACTAATGAGTGAGTACATCCCCTGCTTATCTTTCTGGGTTTGTGATACCTTGCTCAGGAGGATATTCTCCAAATCCATCCATTTTCCTGCAAATTTTAGGATATCATTTTTTCTTACTGCTGAGTAGTACTCCATTGTGTAGATGTACCACAGTTTGTTAATCCATTCATCAATTGAGGGACATCTAGGTTGTTTCCAGGTTCTTGCTATTACAAATAATGCTGCTATGAACATAGTTGAACTAATACCTTTGGAGTGTGAATGTGTATCTTTAGGGTATACACCCAGAAGTGGTATTGCTGGGTCCTTGGGGAGATTGATTCCCAATTTTCTGAGAAACCTCCATATTGCATTCCAAAGTGGCTGAACAAGCTTACACTCCCACCAACAATGGAGGAGTGTTCCCCTAGCTCCGCATCCTCTCCAACATAGGCTGTCATCTGTGCCTTTTATCTTAGCCAATCTAACAGGTGTCAGGTGGTATCTCAAACTTGTTTTGATTTGCATTTCTCTGATGGCTAAAGATGAAGAGCACTTTTTCAGGTGCCTTTCAGCCATTCGTAATTCCTCTGCTGAGAATTCCCTTTTTAGTCCTGAACCCCATTTTTTGATTGGGTTATGAATGGAGTTTTTGAAACCCATTCCTTATACTGGAATATCTTGCTCAGCCTTGATACACGAAGGGGGGACTTGGTCCTGCCTCAACTGAATTGGATATGCTGACTTTGTTGACTCCCATGAAACTTAGCCTCTCAGAGGAGGGACTGGAGTATAAGTTGATAGGAAGTTGAGTAGAGGAGTGGGAGTAGGGGAGAAAGGTAGAACTATGGTTGGTATGTAAAATGAAAAAAAATTTCAAAAATACTCAACCAATTTCTGGTAATCCATGTACAACAACATATAAAAATATTATCCTTAAGTGCTGAATATCTTTAGCCATGAGAGAAATGCAAATCAAACAACTTTGAGATGCCACTTTACACCTGTCTGATTTGCTACAAAAAAAGACACAGAAGATAGCCTATGCTAGAAAGGTTGCAAAGCAAGTGGAACACTCCTCCATTGTTGATTGGAGTATAAATTAGTTCAGCCACTCTAGAATGCAGTACAGTGGTTTCTCAGAAAACTGGGAATGGATCTCCCCAAGGACTCAGCAATACCACTATTGGGCATATACCCTAAAGGTGCACATTGCCACTCCAAAAACATTAGCTCAACTATGTTCATAGCAGCATTATTCATAATAGCAAGAACCTGGAAACAACCTAGTTGTCCCTCAACTGAAGAATGGATTAACAAACTGTAGTACATCTACACAATGGAGTCCTACTCAGCAGTAAGAAAAAATGATATCCTAAAAATTGCAGGCAAATGGATGGAACTGGAGAATATCCTCCTGAGTGAGGTATCACAAACCCAGAAAGATAAGTAGGAGATGTACTCACTCCAAACGGAGAAAGTTAAGTGGGGAATGTACTCACTTATTACTGGACTTTAAACTAAAATCAAAGCATTCCCAAGCTGGAAAACACAACCACTGGGAAGCTTGTAATCTGAAGCACCTTGGACCAGCAACTTGGAGCCCATTCCCTCCAGAGGAACACCTGACCCAGTCTTGATTTTGGAATGATGATAGTGGATTTGCCTGGAGTGGATGCTGAACTAAGCCACCTTGGGACCTTGGAACCTTGAGACCTCCTGCCCTTGCTGGGGAGGAGATAAGGAGATGAGGAGAAGAGAGTGACTGGGAGGAGCAGGAGGGGAAGGGAGTTTGAACAAGGGAATACATGGATAAAAAATGAGACTTTATTCATAATTATAAAAAAGCAGATGAACCTGTGGATGTAGAAACTTTTTTCCTTTTAGTACTTGAAATATATAACTCCATAATTTCCCAAATTTTAGAATTATGCTAATGGTATTCTTCTGATAAATATACCTTTATATGTAAATGTATTGACCTTTATATGTAAATTAATTGACATTTTTTATCTCGAAGCTCTTAACACTTTTTTTGTGTGTGTGTTCCTTGCATTGTAATTACTATGCATTGTGGAGGTGTTCTCCTGTAGTCCTTTTCCTAGAGGCTACAAAGTTTTTCTTTGATTACTTTTCAATTTCTTTTCCTAAAGATGAAATTTTATGCTGGCATCTTTATAAATGTATTTTATATGTTTTAATTTTATGCTTTCATCACTTTTAACCCATTGGCTCTTAGGTTAGCAACTGGTTTATAGATTGATATTTTAAAGGGTTTTGTGGGGTTTTTTTTCCTTTTAGTTTTTTCAAATTTTTATTCTTGATTGTTTAATTGCATCTTGTCCTGAATCTTTTCTTCCATCTCTGATATTTTTTTTGCTTAGTCTGTCATTTAATGATTCTTTACACTATAATTCTGTTAAATTTATTGTTCTTAAATTATTTTTTATACATTCCTTGCTGAATCATTTATGTTGCTGACTATATTATCCTCCTGAATTAGCTTTCTTATTTTATTCATCTATTTGTTTGTATACTCCTTAAAGTTAATGGTAATTTTCATTACTAGACTTCTATTTATGTTTTGGCCTGGTATCTTAGTCATTATAGTTAATAATTGAAGAGTTTCTATATTCCAAGAAATGCTATATTGCCTTCATCTTTCATGTATTGTGCTAGTCTTTGTTATGACTTTGATGTATTTGTTGTGAATATTTCTGTTTTATCTTAGTACCTTTTTGAGCATCCTTTTCTTGTCGGATTAATCCTGATGACTAATCAGAAAGGAGGTGGAAATTTGCCTTAACAACTGAAGTGCCATTACATAGATTTAGAAATACACATAAATCAGTTAAAGCCAACCAATGACCATAGAGGAGAAAATTGCAAAATTCATGTAGGAGTTAAAATTATTTAAGGTAAAAATAAATACAATGATTGAATAAAATATAATGGACAGATAAAAATAAAATGAAGTTAAAGAAAGTAAAGTTAAAAAGAAAGAAGGTAAGTTTTAGGAATACTCAGAAAAAATGTATACTGTTACAGTTGCTAAGTTCATGTGCCTCAACTATGTTGGAAGGCAGTGCTTGCTTGGAGTCACCTCTGGTTCTTTCTTCCTCTTGTTGTACATGAAAACTTGAACTTTGAGGAAGGGAGGTTGATAAATGTACATGATGGTTTTGAGTCATCTTAATGCAAGATAGAGCCATCAGAGAGGAAGGAGCCTCAGATAATGAAATGGCTCCATGAGATCCAGGTGTAAGTCATTTTCTAAATTAGTGTTCAGTGTGGGAGGGCCCAGCTCATGGTAAGTGGTACCATCCCTGTGCTGTTGGTTGTGAATTCTATAAGAAATCAGTTTGAATTACTTAGTAAGTAGCACCCCTTCATGGCCTCTGCATCAGCTCGTGCCTCAGGGACCCTGCCCTGTTTGAATTCAGAAATGAACAGTAATGTTGAAGTGTGAGCTGAATAATTCCTTTTCTCTTCAACTTGCTTATGAGCAAGTTTCATTGCAGCAATAGACACCATAACTAAGACTCCAAAGTATATCCCATACATTTTTGTGTGAACCGAGTTCTCTCACTGTCTGTATAAGTTGTTCAGTGTGTGTCTCTGAAATAATTACCATATACTTCAAGAAGATTTTCTGTTGAGAATTGAGTAGTACACTGATCTATTAATGTAACAATATATTGTCTGGAGTTGTTTGGCTGCAATGTTCCTTTATCAGAATAATATTATTAGGTTTTTCCCTTAAGCCCATAATGTATCCAGTCTTGGATTCTTGACCTCATTAACAGTGTCAGGTGTGGGTTCTGTTTCATGGAGTGGGTCTTAACTCCATTCATCATTCAAAAAGTGGTTAGTTAATCCCATTTGTGCCACTATTGATTGTAACAGTATATATTTTACGCTGTTAAATATTTTTAGTCAGTCTCTAAGGTTATTTAGTATGGTTACATTCCAAAGTTATCAAGATGGCATAAATACTGAAAAGGAATTCCTAGTCTAGCAAAAATCAGAGCATTGTACTGTGATTTGCCAGGATTTATTAATATTTTAGAACTTTATTGGTTCTTTTTATTTAAAAATTTTAACATGCCCTTCACTGCCCCCTCCCTTTCCTATTCCTCGTCATCCCCCAGCTTCCTCCCACCTCATCCCCCGCCCATTCCTCAGAAAGTGTAAGGACTCCCAGGTAAAGTCAATACAGTCTGGCAAATTCAGTTGAGGATTTGACCAAGTTTCTCCACCGAGTATCAGGGCTGAGCAAGATGTTCTTCTGTAGGTAATGGGTTCCAAGAAGCCATTAGGAATAAATTCTGGTCCTACTGCCAGATGCCTTACAAACTGTCCATGCCATTCACCTGTCATCCACATTTAGGGGGCTTAGTTCAGTCCCATGCAGAATTCCAAGCTGTCAGTTCAGATTCTGAGCTCCCAATAGCTTGGCTCAGCTCTCTTTGTTCGTTTTCTAATGGTGATCTTGACCCTTTTGCTCATGTAATCCCTCTTTACTCTCTTCAGCTAGACTGTAAGCTTGACCCAGTGCTCAGCTGTGGATCTCTGCATCTGATTCTATTAGTTGCTGGATGAAGGTTCTAGCATGACAATTAGGATGTTCATTAATTTGATTATAGGGGAGGGTCAGTTTTAGTCACCCTCTTTACTGTTGCTTGGAGTCTTGGATAGGGTCATCTTTGTGGGTCCTTGGGTGCTTTTCTAGCACCAGATTTCTCTCTATTCCCACAATATCTCCCTCTAACAAGATATTTTCTTGTTATCCCTCTCTTTTCCTTCTCCAACTCATCCCCTAATGTTCTCTTCCTATCTCCCCTTACCCCTTTCCCCCTAGGATCCCAATTTACTTAGATCAACTCTATTTCTCCTTCCCAGGGGTCCACGGATATCCTCCTAGGTATTTCTTTGTTATCTAATTTCTCAGAGATTGTCGTTTGTAGCCTGGTTATCCTTTGCTTTACATTGAAAATCCACTTATGAGTGAGTACATACCCTATGCTCATATCTGGGTGAGATTGATGATTGCTTTTCTCTTCAGGCAGCATTATAGTACCTCCAGGCACTGTTAATGCTAGTCTGTAGGAGTAAAGCTTCTAGTTAGGCACCAAATCAACTTCTTCATGTTTAATATATAAGTAAGGTAAGTGGTATTTTCAAGAATAGGAACTTAACCATCTGGTTTTTTTCTGAATGATATCTATTTAGGCTGGAATAATATAGAATCAATTCTTTATTTCCTAAGAATTTTGAACATTTTTATTTAGTAATTTTTATTAGTCATATATATGTACACAATAATAAGAAGTGAACCAGTGCTACACACGACATATTATGCTGAATAAAAAGAACATATTTCACAGATAAGTATATAATCTCTATTTATATGAAATTCAAAGCAAGCAAAGTCTATGATATGTTTGATCTGTAACTACTATGTGGGTGGTTCCATATTTAAAATTTCATGTTTACCTTACTGTATATATTATGCCATATTCCTTATTATACTAAAGATAACCTCAGAGAATGTGTCCATGTGATATTAAGGAAGAAAACAAAACAACTTCTTGCGATAATTTCACCAAGAGAAATACAAAAATTTGAATTTTTCACTTCTCCTAGTGTCTTCCACATATCTGTATTTCGTGACTACTGACTTGGGCTGTCTTCTAGCTTGTCTTTTTTGTGTATTTGATCTGTCTCTGTTGTGTCTGTTATGACTCTGAATCTGTGATTTTCTCTAACAAAAGGACTTTGTTCTATATTATTGAACACTAAAAACATGGCATTTAGAAGCAATGAAGAAGCAATGAAGTATACTTTACAAATATATCATTTACAAGGAAAAGGTCTTTTTAATGGCCCCAACTGACCTAAAAGCACTCAGTACTGCAAACTGAGGTTGTCAATATTAGTGGTAGATATGTGCTGCATAAAGTTACTTTCAACTTTGTGGTTACATTTAGCAAATATTTACTATGACATACAGAAACATTACTTGGATCATGAGCATGGAAGCATATGCAATTTAGGAGGATGTATGGCTATAAAAATTGATTATATGCAAAATTCAAACCATAATATGATTGGTTATAGTTCTCTTAAAGATGTGTTAAACAGCCTTAGTACAGAATATAGCAGCATGTTAAGTAAAGTCTTAAATGATTTCAACATATATTATTAACTTTAATACATAGTGTACCAAAAGTTCAGTCTTTCTAGAGTCAACAGATATTTATAAAATGTGTCAATACATGATGTCTCATTAAAATATTTATTTGAATTCATTAATTTAGATATTATAATAATGAATTTATGAATACTAGTATAACATCTAAGAACACAAAATGAACTTTATTAGTTTTGTAAATTTTAAATACCTTTAATTCTCATTTAATGAGAGATGCTGAGCATGCACATCTGTTTATTACATTTGAAACCTACTCATGAAGACTGTAAGTGAAATAATTTCTAATGTATGATACTATAATTATTAATAGTGTTATGTAAATAATTTTGACCTCATGAATCCTTGAAAAGTTCTTAAGGACACATAGATTTTCCAAAATCCTCCTTAACAGCTGTTCCATTGGTACATCATAAACACCTAGTAGAAATTGAATTATATAAATATTTAGTAAGTACATTCATGGAGAATGGAAAAGTAATATATGTAAAATAATAGGTAAATAAATTATATAAATGAAACAATTAGATTTAAATTAAATAGCTTGATACCTAATTTATAAGAAAATACCTAACAGCTGGATTAAAAGGATCTAAGTGACTTAAAGAGTTACATTCTAAATGTAAGAATACTGAACTATTAAAACCAGAAAAATGGGAAAGGTTATACTGTGTAAAATTAAATTATGTGCTTAGTAACCTAGATGTGATGAGTAAGCCATAAAAATATGAATATATGTATGTATGTATACATATAATATAATGTGATTTAATTTACATAAAATACCAAATAGGAAAACAATTATAAGATAATTCATAGAACAGGTTATTACTCAGACTATCTGGGTAGGAGAATGAGAGGACATTCTGGAGAGCTAGAAATATTCTTTATTTTATATTGTAATTGTACAGACATATACATGTGTAAAATATCATCAAGCTACATATTGTTCAGGAGTACACTCACGTAATTTTAAATTAAAGAAAATTTTAAAACATCTATGATAAAAAGTAAAAACATTAAAATGTTTAACTTTATAAATATTGACAGTTGAAGAGCAAAATTATAATAAAAAGTTTGGAAAAGAAATTTCAGTATAAAAGTTTTAAGGTCATTGTCCTATTGCAAAATGAAAAATATATTGATTAGATAGATTTAATTCTACTATAAATGTTAAAACTTTTATTCTAAAGATGACATTAAGAGAATATGTAATGACTGTGTGTATATGAGGCATAAAAAATCTATTAATAGAATTCAAAGAATTTGAGAAATGGGTCTATGAAAATGAAATCATGCTGCATAAAATGATAGAATGTTAGATTCAGTCAGACTATAATGAAAGCACTATAAATGTTAATGGAAAATATTCATTCTGTTAAATGATGGAGACTTACAGATTGTTCATCAGATTCAGAATACATTTCTTTAAGAAATAATAACATTAGTGGGAATAAGGTTCTATTGATATTTATTGTGTTCCATTAATTAAATAAGATTTACAACAATAAGCAATGATTTACTTTTTCTTCTTCTTTGTAGACTGATCTTAGCCATGAAAATGAATCTGATATAATAGATGTGGTAAGTGCCCTTTTAAGCCTTTTAAATATTTCTTATTCACTACATTGTTCATCATACTAATGCACTAAATAACTTTAATACTATGTACAATTTTTTATATATAATAAATATTTAAGGTATATTTTATTTATTTTCTTGATATACAAATGTAATTGGGTAATACTAAATATTTTATAGAAAATATTTTAGGATTAAAAGCAAATCTAAAACTACAGTGAAGATGTAATATTAAAATATCTTCTCATTACATTCTGAAACTGAAAATGATTTCTTTATTAATATTTCTGACTGTTTTTTAAAACTTTCTTTTGTGAAGTTGTCTTTGTCAAAGACTGAATCCATTTTTTAGAGATTTTTGCTATTACTTGAGTAAGCAAGTATTAATATGTTA
Source organism: Sigmodon hispidus (assembly GCA_004025045.1). Taxonomy (NCBI): domain Eukaryota; kingdom Metazoa; phylum Chordata; class Mammalia; order Rodentia; family Cricetidae; genus Sigmodon; species Sigmodon hispidus. Next base: position 6,355 of record PVIH01021293.1, on the reverse strand, counting down.
TATTAAAATTATAACAAATATTGCCATAGTGGCATTCATCCTCATAAAAGTTTCACTTTTAGGGCAATAAATAAAAATTATTCTATATTCATTTAAATTCAATCGCTCAATTTTGTTTAGAAAAAAATGTTTTTTCAGTTTAAAATTTACAGACTTTTTTAGATATAAGTAAGGTTGAAACAAATAGAAAATTTATATTTTCTCTTTTCTAAATCAAGCTAGTATTAATTTCAAAGAAGTTTGAGAGACTCAAAAACTTAGAAGTCTAGCTGAAGCTAGACAAAATAATATGATTACTTGAGGCTTTCTCATGTCTCTTGATGTTATTTGTTCCTCTTCTCTCCTTCTCCCTCTATTTTGACCTCCCTTACCCCTTTCTCAGTAACAGCCTCTTTTCCCATTTTTCCATTCTCCTCTTTTTATCACCTGCATCCTTCTTTCCACTTTTCAAGCTCATTTCTATTGCCCCTGCATGATTGCATGCTTTTCAACATGAAAACTTGATTCAGTTTAGATAGGGAGAATCAGTTAACAGTCATGACAAACACATGATTAACAAAAGGTCATAATTTGATTTACAAAAACAATATTTTAGTACCTATATTATATTGTAATAGTATAAGAAAAATTTAGGTATTTTGGAGTTTAAAATAAAAAATATCTAAATATAATGAAATTTTTATGTACTCATATTTTGATATAGTTGAAGATAATTTTAAATGTTATGTGAATATGTTCTCTGAAATTATTGTAGATTTGATGTAAGAACTATGAATGTCATAACTAATGTCCTCAAGCATGTGAGCATAGGAGCTGGTTAAAATTACTTGATAGAGCCCTTTCCTTCAATCTTGAGGAGAGTATTGGCTGTCTTGTCATTTTTAAATTGATGAAATTAGATGATTTAGTTTATTTTTCAGTAGCTAACTGTGGATAGATTCTGTGAATAAATCTGGATCTGTTTAAAAATTCTTTATAGTAGTGTATGTTTTCTCTTTGATAGCTATGGATCTTATAAACTTTATTTAATCTTTTCAAAATGGAAGTATCTTAGTTTCTTTTCTTCTTGCTATGATAAAGTACCCTGACAAGGACACCTGAAACTGACTCCTTGGATCCCACTCCCCTAGAGGAACACATGACTCAGTCTTGAGGTGGGGGGGGGGGAGAAAACTGTATCTGCCAGGAGTGGAGACTGAACTAAGCAATATTGGGACAGTGGGACAATGGGACTGTCTGCTGCTTGTCCAGGGAGGGGATGGGAGGTGTGGAGAAGAGAGAATGACGTGATGTGTTGGGATGAGGAAAAGACCTTGAGTAAGGATATACAAGGATAGAAAGTGTGACTTCTTTATTCATAATAATAATAAATAAATAAATAGAAAGAAATTTGTCTATTCTGAGGTTAACTAGCCCTTAGTTTATAAACATTCACAGTGCCAGCTAAATTCTAAAAGGCATTTCTTTCAGTTTATGAAGTTTTTTAGAGTAGCACCTACTACTATTGAAAGTTTTGTAAATAAACTTTATTTCATATTTAACATATTTATGTACTATAAATACTGGGATCTGGATTGCCTCTTTTTCCTCCTCTTAGTACCTCTACAGCTTTTGTTTTTGAAACCAGAGTCACCTAGAAATAAACAGGCTTCAAAAAAAAAGTACCCTGACAAAAGCAATCTAAAAAAGGGTCATGGTTTAAAGAAATAGTTTGTCACGAGTAGGGAATAAATTCTACATAGCTGAAAACAACTGGTCATATTGTGCCTATAAGAAGAAATAAAAATCAAAAAGGTTTTTGTCCATCCTACATTTAACATTTCATGCAGTCTAAAATTCTGCCCCCCCAAAAAGGAATGGTCTTACAAAGTTAAGATGAGTCTTCCCACTACAGTTGAATTAAATTTGATAATTTATTAGACATTCTAGAGGCTGATGTTAATCCAATCTAACTGCAATTTTGGGGACTCATTTCTGAGGTGATCCTATAGCCTGTGTGATAATTAACATTAAGCATTACAGTGTGTAATAATTATTTTTAAAAAGATTTATTTATTTGTTTATTTATTTATTTATTTATTACATATATACTGTTCTAACTGCACACAGCAAGAGGGAACCATTTCTTATTTTAGATAACTGTGAGATACCATGTGGCTTCTGGGAATTGAACTCCATACATTTAGAAGAGTAGTCAGTGCTCTTAACCTCTAAGCCATCTCTCCAGCACTTATATTATTTTTAAAGAGATAATAGATGTTTTCCAAAGGTATAGATTTAGAAAAGTATACTGGGAGCTTTAGCAGTGTTTCTTTTACATAGGTAGGTGCCCTTATATTAGGGGCATAAATATTCAGGATCGAAATCTCCTCTTGACCAATTTTTTCTGTAATGAATAAGTAATGACCATCTTCGTCCCTTTTAATTGCTTTTAGCTTAAAGTCTACTTTGTTAGATATTAAGATGGCAACCCCAGCTTGTTTCTTAGGAACATTTGACTGGAAAATCTTTTCCCAACCCTTTACTCTAAGCCTGTGTCTGTCTTTGTGGTTGAGGTGTGTTTCTTGTAGGCAACAGAAGGATGGCTTCTGTTGTTGTATCCATCTTGTTAGTGTGTGTCATTTTGTAGGAGAGTTGAGTCCATTGATATTAAGGGATATTAGTAACTACTGATTGATATTTCCTGCTATTTTTGGTGGTAACTTGTTTGTATTTCCTTTCTCTGGAGTATTCTTCTGTGGAGTTATTGATTGTTTGTGGTTTCATGGGTGTATCTGGGGTCCTTAGGTTGGAGTTTTCCCTCTAATACTTTCTGTAGTGCTGGATTGGTAGATAGGTATTGTTTCAGTCTGACGTTGTCATGATATATTTTGTTTACTCCATCTATGGTGATTGATAATTTTGCAGAGTATAGTATTCTAGTAAGGCAGCCATGCACTTTCAGCGTCTGTATAACTTCTAACCAAGCCCTTGTAGCTTTCATCATTTCCATTGAATAGTTAGGTGTTATTCTGATGTGTTTGCCTTTATAGGTAAGTTGGCCCTTTCTTTTCTTTTGCAGCTCTTAAATTTTTTCTTTGTTCTGTATGTTTTGTGGCTTGATTTTTATGTGGCATGCTGACTTTTTTGGGGGTAATATCTATTTGGTGTTCTCTAAGCTTCTTGTATCTTTATAGGCATTTCCTTCTTCAAGTTAGGAAAGTTTTCTTCTATGATTTTATTAAATTCATTATCTGTGCCTTTGAGCTGTTATTCTTCTCCTTCTTCTATTCCTGTTATTCTCAGGTTAGGTGTTGTAAGTTTTCCCCGACCCGTTTTGGGTCTGGGAGATTTGCTTCTGGAGTTTGTAACTTGGCGTGAGCAGAAGCTGCAGTTTGGAACCTGGTCTGTGCACCCGCGGCTTTTGTCCCCCAAAAGAAATAAAATCACACGCTTATATATTTACCACTGTTTGGCGATGTCTTAAGCACATTGCTAGCTAGCTCTTTCATCTTAATTTAACCTATTTTTATTAATCTTCTCACCATGTGGCCACAGCCCATGGCTCATCTGTTTCTCCTACATGTTGTTTTTTTTGGGGACGGATTGCGACTGACTTAACTACACCCTCCTTCTACCTGGCTGCCTCTGATTCTCCACCCACTTCTACCGTGCCTTGCATGGGCCAAACAGTTCTTTAATTACATCATACAGAAAACATTCTACCAAAGTTAGGTCTTTTCTTTTTATTTTTATTTATCAAGAAAAACAGTAAAAAGAATTTAAAATGCTGAAAAGTTAACAGTAACTATAAAGAAGATAAAAATCATAAGCATGACTTATCAAGGGTGATAATGAAAATAAGATTGCTACACATATATTTACCTTGTGTTCAGCTTTCCCTCTAATTTTTTTTTTCCATCCCTGTATATCCTTATTCAAGGTCCCTTCCCCCTCCCACCACATCAGGTCATTTTTTCTTCTCAGCAACTCCCCATCCCCTCCCTGGGCAGAGAGCAGAGAGTCCTATGGTCCAGCTGACTCAATAATGCTTGGATCAGTCTCCACTCCTGGCCATATCCAGTTTTGTCCCCTCTCCCTCAAGAGTGAGTCAGGTATTCCTATAGTTGGAGTGGGGTTTGATTGGTCAGTCCAGGGTGTCTCTGATCCCAAGCTGTTCAGTGGTTGTGGATGCCACTTGGGCATGCTTGGCTTTTTTTCTTGTTTGTTTGTTTAGAGACCACTAATGAGTGAATACATCCCCTGCTTATCTTTCTGAGATTGTGATACCTCGCTCAGAAGGATGTTCTCCAAATCCATCCATTTGCCTGCAAATTTTAGGATATCATTTTTTCTTACTGTTGAGTAGTATTCCATTGTGTAGATGTACCACAGTTTGTTAATCCATTCATCAAGGTTGTTTCCAGGTTCTTGCTATTACAAATAATGCTGCTATGAACATAGTTGAGCTAATACCTTTGGAGTATGACTGTGCATCTTTAGGGTATATACCCAGAAGTGGTATTGCTGGGTCCTTGGGGAGATTGATTCTCACTTTTCTGAGAAACCTCCATATTGCATTCCAAAGTGGCTGAACAAGCTTACACTCCCACCAACAATGGAGGAGTGTTCCCCTTGCTCTGCATTCTCTCCAACATAGGCTGTCATCTGTGCTTTTAACTTAGCCAATTTAACAGGTGTTAGGTGGTATCTCAAAGTTGTTTTGATTTGCATTTCTCTGATGGCTAAAGATGAAGAGCACTTTTTCAGGTGCCTTTCAGCCATTCCTAGTTCCTCTGCTGAGTATTCCCTTTTTAGATCTGTACCCCGTTTTTTGATAGGGTTATTCAAGGTTTTGGGCTCTAGATACTTGAGCTCTTTATATATCTTAGAGATCAGTCCTCTGTCACTTGTAGGGTTGGTGAAAATCTTTTCCCATTCTGTAGGCTGGCGTTTTATCCCATTGACAGTGTCCTTGGCTTTGCAGAAGTTTCCTAGCATCAGGAGATCCCACTTATTGATTGTTGGTCTTAGTGCCTGTGCCACTGGTGTTATATTTAGAAAGTGGTCGCCTGTGCCAATTCGTAGAAGTGTATTTCCCATTTTCTTTTCTATCAAGTTCAAATTGGCTGGATTTAAGTTGAGGTCTTTGATCCACTTGGATTTGAGTTTTGTGCAGGGTGACAGGATCGGATCTATTTGCATTTTTCTACACACTTCCATCCAGCTATGCCAACACCATTTTTTAAACATACTATCTTTTTTCCATTGAATGTTTTGTGCCTCTTTGTCAAAGATAAGGTGTTCATACGTTTTTGGGTTAATGTCTGGATCCCCAATTCTATTCCATTGGTCCACATGTCTGTTTTTATGCCAATACCAGGCTGTTTTTATTACTGTAGCTCTATAGTATAGCCTAAAGTCAGGGATGGTGATACCTCCTGAGGTTCTTTTGTTGAGTAAAATTGTTTTGGCAATCCTGGCTTTCCTGTTATTCCAAATGAAATTGAGTATTGTCCTTTCAGGGTCAAAAAAATACTGTGTTGAGATTTTGATGGGCAGTGCATTGAATCTGTAGATTGCCTTTGGTAGAATTGCCATTTTTACTATGTCGATCCTACCAATCCAGTAACATGGGAGAGCTTTTCATTTTCTGATAACCTCTTCAATTTATTTCTTCAGTGATTTAAAATTTTTGTCAAATAGATCTGTTACTTCTTTGGTTATAGTTACTCCAAGGTATTTAATACTATTTGCAGCTATTTTGAAGGGTAATGTTTCCCTTATTTCTCTTTCAGCTCTTCTATCTTTAGTGTATAAAAGGGCTACTGATTTCTTTGAGTTAATCTTGTATCCTGCTACATTGCTGAAGGTGTTTATCAGCTGTAGCAGTTCCTTGGAAGAATTTTGTGGGTCACTTATATATACAATCATTTCATCTGCAAATAGAGACAGCTTCATTTCTTCTTTTCCAATTTGTATCCCCTTAATCTCTTTTCCTTCCCTTATTGCTTTAGCTAAAACTTCAAGAACTATATTGAATAGATAAGGGGAGAGAGGACATCCTTGTCTAGTTCTTGACTTTAGTGGGATTGCTTTGAGTTTTTCTCCATTAAGTTTGATACTGGCTGTCGACTTCTTGTAAGTCGCCTTTATTATATTTAGGTATTCTCCCTGTATTCCTGATCTCTCCAGGGCTTTAATCATAAAGGAGTGTTGGATTTTGTCAAAGGCTTTTTCCGCATCTAAAGATATGATCATGTGGTTTTGTTCCTTTAGTTTGTTAATATGATGGATAACATTTACAGTTTTTCGTATGTTGAACCAGCCCTGCATTTCTGGGATGAAGCCTACTTGGTCATGGTGGATGATATCT
>PVIH01021292.1:0-30115 GCA_004025045.1 Sigmodon hispidus | reverse complement strand
CATTAAACTTTCTTAATGCTGATGAGAAAGGAACTTCAGCTGCAGAGAAACACTGGGTAATAGAAAGGACTTCTGAGTTGAATCAACCTGTTTATTTTAAGGATGTACTAACTTCAGAATGGAAGCCAGGGCATGTGCTTCATTGGGGTAGGGGTTTTGCTTTTGTTTCCACAGGAAAAGAGAAAATATGGGTACCAACGAGATTGATAAAGAACCGATTCGAAAAGGAGAACCCTCCTGAGGAAAAGGAGTAATGGCTCGTATGCCAATAAGACAATTGGATATGTGGTAAGGAACATTCATTTAATTGAGGGGGACAGGGTCTTAATTTTGTTTTTACAGAAGAATGGATACAACCCTCTTCACAAAGCTAAAAGGATGCTGAATGCTCAGACTTTTGAAACATTAAAAGGACTACAGGGGATTACAAGGACACCTGATACTGACAGGCACTAAGGGTAATTTCTCTATTCTAACAACTATATCTAACAACTATATCTATATCTAATGATTATGTATTTATATATATAAAGGAGGTCCTGGTTTGTTAACAAAAAAGGCTGGCTTTGGAGGTGGAACAAGTGGCTTTCTCCCTCTCTAAACCCGAGCGTATTGGTAAATAAAACCTTAGAGACTCTGTCTCACATCAGAAAAGCCACCTGAGGTGAGACAGAAAATAGATGAAATATATAAGGACCAATATTATCTCACTTTTGTTTTAAATCTTAAATCTTACTTCTTTCTATATTTCTTACCTCTTAATCTAAAAATCTTGTCTACGAACAATTCTTTCTGATGGTTCAATATCTTCAGTTAATAGTATTCATTGGATTCCCCACTATAAAAAAACAATTTCTCCTACCAGCACTCTCCAAGGCATTCAGAAGGAAGGAAGATGGGGCCCCCAACGGAAAAAAAAAGAAAAAGAAAAAGAAAGACCCTTGAGACAGAGAAAGAAGGAATTTGCTGTATGTCACTCACTGATCATTTTTGAGGTATAAACCAATCAGGACAGTTGTAAGATAGTTTCATATCATATCTTTGAATTTCAGACTCAGTACGATGAGAATGGTTATATACGCTTATGGAATGGTTATATATATGTTTACAGTTACTTCATTAGGATTTAACCATTGTTTAGTTTACAGGACCCCACAGAAATACCGTCACTCACAGGCCAGCATGAAGAAATTTAATGAAAGAACTACGTCCCTTTCCCAATAATTTGGTCATTCTAGGGAGGGTTATGGTCAATTATCATTTTGATATGATGGTTATAAGTTAATCTTGGGTAGTGGATAGAATGATATTATAGATGTAGAAAATTAAAAGAGAGAGAGAGAGAGAGAGAGAGAGAGAGAAGGAAAAGGGAATAGATAGGAGATCATTATACTTGCAAACAACTATTAACCAAAGGATGAATGAAAGAATGAATTGCCATGGTACAAATGTTTGTATATTGATACAAATGGGAAATCAATCTATATGTTTGATTGAAATAGTATGTATATTGCTACAAAGTTGAACATGATACAAATGTTTGTATATTGATACAAACGGGAAATCAATCTATATGTTTGATTGGGATAATATATACTTTGATACAAAGCTGAATGTATAATTGCCTTAATTTGCACGTGTCTACCTCTGTTTAAAATATTTTGCACATTGATGTGTATTAAGTACATTGCCATTTCCATAATGCAATTTCTACCTCTAATTATTTATGCTAGTCATAACATTTGTTGTAATATATACACAAGTTGTTTTATATAACTCTGTTCGGATATATTTTTATATATATAATGATATATAGTTAGGATATTGTTGTCATTTGATACAAAATGTGTATTTTGGTCAATATTCATAAGATTGTTATACTTGAAATTATTTGAAGGAGCTGTACACTCATTTTTGGAATGCCTATTTTTACAGTGTTAGCTTCACTTTCTTGGTTGATTGGGATTGCAGAATATAGTTACTCAGATTTGCCACCTAACTGTCAGGATACTCAGGCTTTTCAGAAACATGTTAGAATACACCCAGTAGATAGGTGTCTTCAACCACTTCATAGACCAAGGGAATATGGCATTCAAGATTTTGTTATCTCAAATTTGACCTTGAGAGGCATGACCACTCCTGGCATCACCGTTCCTTTCTCAAGGTGGTGTTGAGCATCACAGACATCTTGCAAAGAGATTGTCTAGTTTGGCGAATAATGGCCTGAAGGGCAAAGGACGGCACTTGCCCTGACTGCTGTCAGCGTGCACTCTGTTCGATATGGACGAGCAGGATGAAGGATAGAGACTGCCGAAGCCTGCCTAGACAGGATAAGACGGTCTCACCAAAAAATACCCTGCTTCTATGGAGACTTGTCAGATATCAGAGGCCAGTAGCCACGAGGATGGATGCTCCCATTGTACAGAGAAGTGATGGATGACTGTCCAGGTAGTTAACTGTCATTGTCTTCTCCTAAATTTTGGAAGCTACTTCATCATGCTTCCAACTTCAGGTATGTATTTTCCTTCTCAGGTCTTATTGGTGTTGAAGACTGGATAGTTGAGGTTGTTATTACTTCTTATCTCAGCAAAGACACTCAGGTATTAGGACTTTATTGTTCGAGATAAGCAGCTTTGAAGCAATCCCTGTGCATCACCTCGTATCAACATTCTAGACATTAAATTGCACCTTATATTTGTTATCTGCTAGTGGTAGTTTGACCTCACTTATGTTAGTACCTTTCTCTTCCCCAGACACCACCTTATGATGATCCCTATAGTATGTAGCTCATACTTAGTTTAGAATGGTCTTATTTAGACAAAAGGGAGAGATGTAGCGGGAAATCAGAATCTACACAGGTGGACTGATAGCAGCAGAGTGCTGGGATGGAGAGGGGCGTGGTCAACGAGAACGAGCTTCGGAAGTAGAGCACCCAGGGAGAGAACAGGAGACAGGAAGGCATTCTCCCATGCAGGGCCGGGACCTCTCATGAGGGTTCCGGACTGGTGGCTCGGGTTTCGGATGTGTGGCGTGTGGGACAGGAGCTTTCATCTGGGAATGCTCCGGCATGCTGCAACCTTACCCCTTCACCTCTTCTTAAAACCTTCTCCATTTTGTAAGCAATTCTCACAAAATAAACATCATTTAAAACATATCTCATGGCGGGTCGTTACTGTGATAGCATAGATCCCCCACAACTTGTCAAAGTGCAGGGAATAAAATGTGTCTATAAAATGCTCTGCACTGAACAAGACTTCTTCTGTATCACACTTCCTGCACCTAAGGCTCGGGGAATGTCACAAAAAAAGGAGCAGAAAAAGTAGAAAAGACAGAGGTTAAGAGGACCAGAGCCAAACAATGTCTTCTGGACCTGCAAGGGCTGTTGCACTCATTTAGTCAAGTATCTATGGCACCATCTGTGCAAGATCAGGTCAGTCCTTATCCCAGCACAGTGAAGGGAAAGATCTTTAAGTTTCAGCCATCAGATGAGGAGCTTTGGACAGCTGGGGTGAAGGACATGGAAAAAGGATGGAGGGAGTTGGAAGGGGAGTCCCAGGAGAAAGTGATCCAAATATTATTGTATACATGTTTGAAATTCTCAAAGAAGAAATTAAAAAGTTTTTTTTTAAAAAAAGCCTTTGCCATAAAGCTATAGAAAGAAATTCTAGCTAAAATTGCCAATTATTGGAATTTTCTTGGCCTTTTGGTACCTACGGTGGAACCGCAGCTAATTCTGTATGTGTGTGTGTGTGTGAGTGTGTGTGTGTGAGTGTATGTGTGTGTATGTGTGTGAGTATATGTGTGTGTGAGTGTGTGTATGTGTGTGCATGTGTGTATGTGTGTATGTGTGTGTATGTGCATATGTGTGTATGTGTGAGTGTGTGTATATGTGTGTATGTGTGTGTGAGTGTGTGTGTATATGTGTGTATGTGTGTGCATGTGTGTATGTGTGTGTATGTGTGAGTGTATGTGTGTGTGAGTGTGTGTATATGTGTGTGAGTGTGTGTGTGTATGTGTGTGAGTGTGTGTATGTGTATATATGTGTATGTATGTGTGCACGTGCGCCTATTTACATGAACTCAGAGGTCACAGTAGGATATCAGATGTTCTCCCTAATCCTCCTTGCTTTTGCCTTGAGGCAGGGTCTATCTTGGAACCAGAATCTTAGGGCTTTCACTTAATGAACAAAGTCTCAGGATCCACCCAGCTCTGCCCCACCTCTGGGGTTATGGGAACAGCCCAGGGATTCAAACTCCTGACTACATACTTTGTAGAATAAGTATTCTTACCCACTGAGACATCTCTCACAGCCATCTGATGGCTTTGGTTTGCCCTCATGTCTAAATTACTATTGTTTATTAATGATATTTGTATCAACTGTCCCTACTCAAAACAGAAATTCTGTTTTAAGATTAGTATTGAAATATTTAATCTTGCTTGGAACATCACCAGAATATTTATGTGGGAGACAGAAAATGATAGGAGGGAGAAAGGTTAGAGGGCAGGATAAAAACTGAAAAGGAGCTTTTCAGAGCCAAGGTCAGGAATGGAGGAGCAAAGAGAGGCAGAGACACAGGACTGGGAGACGGTTCAACTGATAGAGTGTTCACTTCATAAGCATGAGGACCTGAACTCAGTGCTCAGAAGCAATGAAAAAAAATGGGCTTGGTAGCAAGGTGAGACATGTCCCGTTATTGAGAAAAGTGAGACTGATAGATCCTGGGGTTTATTAGCCACTGAGAAATATTGAGGAGGGGACGGTAGGGGAAGGGAGGGGAGGGGAGGGGAGGGGAGGGGAGGGGAAATAGTGTCTATGCCTGAAGAATAACACCCAACACTTCTGGCATACACCTGTATGAGCATACACCTGAGCATACCTATGTACATGCATAAACATGGTACAAACATAAAATATGAGATGGATGAAGAGAAAAAAACAAAGACACAGAAAAGAGATGCAGAAAGCCAAGGGATAAAGATGGCAGGCAGCACATGGTGACAAATGCAGGAGCACTGCCTGACTGCTTGTTCTTGCTGTGTCTCTGATCTTTACAGCCCTGTGCACAGTGAGACTATGCAATGGTGAGAGTGTAGGTTTTACACCTGGTAATGAGTCTGTCACACAAGGCAAGTTACATATTATCCTAAACAAGTGCAACTATTACGTCATTTTGTAGGTAACAGAATTGAGACATAGACTGGATCAGTAAATTATTAAGAAAGTGATGAATAAAAGCAGGATTTGAACCTGGGAATCTAACCGCTGATCTTGGCTAGACTGTAACACCTACTCATCATCCCTTGCATCCTCTCTCCTGAGACCCAGTCACCTAAGAACCACTCTATGAGTCATCTTATTAGTAACGGCTGCCAGCCAGATGCCCACAAAACTGAAGCCCAGTGCGAGGCTGGAAGCCGGGACAGCAAATGCAAAAGCAATGGATATGCTAAGCTATAGAAAGGGGGCAGCTTTCAAAGGCTGAAGCAAACTGTGCTGTTTTAAGCACATGAGATAATATTCTTGAGTGATAATAAAAGGAGGAAAGAAAGACAAAAGGAAGATGACCGTGGCTAGGAAAAGTCGCCTCCTTTGTCACTGGCTTTAAAGATGGCTGGTTTCTCCATATCCAAGTCAGTAGCTGCATCTAGAACTAGACCACAAGTGGAGATTGGCACCTCCAGATAGATGTGGAAACAGCTTTGGGTAAACAGAATTCATGGCAAATTATATAGGAAATAAACTGAGAATTCTGCACCAGGACCATGTCTGCAATGCCAATTACCCCGAGCAGTTAGATGCTCCCACCTCCCTCTTCTGATTAAGCATGTTTTATGGATTTACTCATCCTTTCATTCTTCATGAATTATGATTCTCTCTCCTCCCCATCCCTTTTCTCTCCTCTCCCTCAGTCCTGTCTCTGGACCAACTCAGGTTCATCCACTCAGTAAGAGGGTTGAATTAAAATAAATTCAAGGTCTCAGGTCAACCCAGTGGCATAAGCCAAAGCCAAGTTTTCGTGATCACTGAAGAGGTGCTCCTGTAGCCACACTCAGCATTCTCAGGACTCAAACACCTCGCCCTCTAGTACAATGATATTTCTTGGTCCCCACGAGTGATAGCACCCTCATCTTGAACTGCAGTCACCCCCACTTCCTTCTTAATTTCTCCACAGAAATTGAGCTCTGTGGTTAGGCTTCTCTCATTAGCTTTCACTGCCTACTGCCACCACTGCCTTCTTCAGACACGCGCATCTCTACATGCTTTTTCAAGTAGTCTTGTCCCACTTTCCTTTCCCACTCCACCACCCCACTCAGTAATCCATCCCACCCTCTGCTGTCAGGATTTGGACACCTTAATACAATCATAATAAATGCAATGAAGAGTCACACGTGGGGCTGGAGGTTAAGAGCACTGGTTGCTCTTGGAGAAAACCTGGGTTCAGCTCCCAGCTCTCATGCAGAATTCATGAAGACTCAGTAGCTCACAGCTTCTGTACCTCCACTTACAGGTATCTGAGCCCTCTTCTGGCCTCTGTGAACACTAGATATACATTCAGTGCACACAGATTCCTGCAGGCAAAGTACTTAGACATATAAAAAGGTGAAAAATAAAAATAAGTTTTAAGAACAACCACTTGTATAATACTGCAATAACTGACTGCCAAGATGAGTCTCTTGGGCCTGAGTGAGCTCTGCTTTCCTTTCCTACCAGTCTCCTATTGTCGCTCAGTTTTTATTTCTTTTTTTATTATTATTAATAAAGTCACATTTTCTATCCATGTACATCCTTATTCAAGGTTCCTTCCCCCTCCCACACAATCACACTTTCTTCTCCACATCTCCCCATCTCCTCCCCAGCGTGGGCAGGAGGTCCCAAGGTCCTAATGTCCCAATGTCCCAACATTGCACAGTTCAGCCTTCACTCCTAGCAGATCCAGTTTTCTCCCCCCAACATCGAGACTGAGTCAGGAGTGCCTCTAGGGGGAGTGGGATCCAAGGTGTTTCAGATCCCAAGCTGTTCAGTGGTTGTGGTTTGCAGCTTGCACATGCTTTGCTTTTTGCTTTTTTGTTTTGTTTGGTTTGGTTTGGGTTTTTATTTGCTTGGTTATTTGTTTAAAGTCCACTAATGAGTGAGTACATCCCCTGCTTATCTTTCTGAGTTTGAGATACCTCGTTCAGGAGGACATTTTCCAAATTCATCCATTTGCTGCAAATTTTACTTACTGCTGAGTAGTACTCCATTGTGTAGATGTACCACAGCTTGTTAATCCATTCTTCAGTTGAGGGTCATCTAGGTTGTTTCCAGGTTCTTGCTATTACAAATAACGCTGCTATGAACATAGTAGAGCTAATGCCTTTGGAGTGTGACTGTGCATCTTTAGGGTATACACCCAGAAGTGGTATTGCTGGGTCCTTGGAGAGATTGATTCCCAGTTTCCTGAGAAACCACCATACTGCATTCCGGAGTGGCTGAAAAAGCTTGCACTCCCACCAACAAAGGAGGAGTGTTCCCCTTGCTCCATACCCTCTCCAGCATAGGCTGTCATCTGTGCCTTTTATCTTAGCCAGTCAGACAGGTTGTTTTGATTTGCATTTCTCTGATGGCTAAAGATGGTAAGCACTTTTCAATTGCCTTTCAGCCATTCATAATTCTTCTGCTGACAATTCCCTTTTTAGTTCTGAACCCCATTTTTTGATTGAGTTATTCAAGGTTTTGGGCTCTAGATTCTTGAGTTCTTTATATATATTAGAGATCAGTCCTCTATCACTTGGAAGGTTGGTGAAAATCTTTTTGCATTCTGTAGGCTTTTTGTCCTATTGACAGTGTCCTTGGCTTTACAGAAGCTTCTTGGTTTCAGGAGGTCCCACTTATTGATTGTTGACCTTAGTGTCTGTGCCAATAGTGTTATATTTAGGAAGTGGTCGCCTATGCCATTTTGTAGAAGGGTATTTCCCACTTTCTTTTCTATCAAATTCAGAGTGCCTGGGTTTATGTTGAGGTCTTTGATCCACTTGGGTTTGAGTTTTGTGCAGGGAGACAGGCTTGGATCTATTTGCATTTTTCTACACACTAATAACCAGCTATGCCAACACCATTTGTTAAAAATACTTTTTTCCATTGAATTTTTTGGGCCTCTTTGTCAAAGATCAGGCGTTCATAGGTTTTTGGGTTAATGCCTGGATCCTCAATTCTATTCCACTGATCCACATGTCTGTTTTTATGCCAGTAACAGCCTGTTTTTATTACTGTAGCTCTATAGTATAACTTGAAGTCAGGGATGGTGATACCTCCTGAGGTTCTTTCGTTGAGTAAAATTGTTTTGGCAATCCTGACTTTCTTGTTATTCCAAATGAAATTGAGTATTGTTCTTTCAAGGTCCAAAAAATATTGTGTTGGGATTTGATGGGAAGTGCATTGAATCTGTAGATTGCTTTTGGTAGGATTGCCATTTTTACTATGTTGACCCTACCAATCCAGGAATATGGGAGAGCTTCCTATTTTCTGATATTCTCCTCAATTTCTTTCTTCAGTGATTTAAAATTTTTGTCAAATAGATCTGTTAATTCTTTGATTATAGTTATTTCAACGCATTTAATGCTATTTGCAGCTATTATAAAGGGTGGTGTTTCCCGTATTTCTTTTTCAGCCCTTTTATCTTTAGTGTATAGAAGGGATACTGATTTCCTTGAGTTAAACTTGTATCCTGCTACATTGCTGAAGGTATTTTATCACCTGTAGAAGTTCCTTGGTAGAATTTTGTGGGTCACTTATGTATACAATCATATCATCTACAAATAGAGATAGTTTCACTTCTTCTTTTCCAATTTGTATCCCCTTAATCTCCTTTCATTCTCTTATTGCTTTAGCTAAAACTTTGAGAACTATATTGAATAGATAAGGGGAGAGAAGACATCCTTGTCTAGTTCCTGATTTTAGTGGGATTGCTTTGAGTTTTTCTCCATTAAGTTTGATGGTGTCTGTCGGCTTCTTATTATATTGAGATATCTTCCCTGTATTCCTGATCTCTCCAGAGCTTTTATCATAAGGATTGTTGAATTTTGTCAAAGGCTTTTTCAGCATCTAAGGATATAATCATGTGGTTTTGTTCCTTTAGTTTGTTTATATGATGGATGATGTTTATGGTTTTTCATATGTTGAACCATCCCTGCATTTCTGGGATGAAGCCTACTTGGTCATGGTGGATGATATTTTTTATATATTGTTGTATACGGTTTGCCAAAATTTTGTTGAGAATTTTAGCATCAATATTCATGAGGGAAATTGGTCTGTAATTCTCCTTCTTTGTTGTGTCTTTGAGCGGCTTGGGTATTAGGGTAATTGTGGCCTCATAAAAGGAATTTGGCAATATTCCTTCAGCTTCTACTGTGTGAAATAATTTGAGGAGTAATGGTAGTAATTCTTCTTTGAATGTCTGGTAGAATTCTGCACTGAAACCATCTGACCTGGGCTTTTTTTGGGGGGGAGGGGCTTTTAATGACAACTTCAATTTCTTTAAGGGTTATAGGTCTGTTTAGGTAATTAATCTGTTCTTCATTTAATTTTGGTAAATGGTACCTGTCCAAAAAGCTGTCCATTTCTTCTAGATTTTCCATATTTGTGGAATATATATTTTCAAAGTATGACCTGATAATTACCTGGATTTCCTGAGGGTCTATAGTTATGTCCCCCTTTTCATTTCTGATTTTGTTGATTTGGATACTCTTTCTCTGCTTTTTGATTAGTTTGGATAAGGGCTTATCTATCTTGTTGACTTTCTCAATGAATCTATGATTCATTGATTCTTTGTATTGTTCTTTTTGTTTCAATTGTATTGATTTCAGCTCTAAGTTTGATTATTTCCTGCCATCTACTCCTTCTAGGTGAGTTTGCTTCTAAATGTTGGAAGGTTTTCAGCTGAACCGTTAGTTCTCTAGTGGCGGATTTCTCTAGGTTTTTCATGTAGGCATCTAGTGCTATGAATTTTCCTCTCAAGACTGCTTTCATTGTGTCTCACAAGTTTGGGTATATTGTGGATTCATTTTCATTAAATTCTAGGAACACTTTGATTTCCTTCTTAATTTCTTCCTTGACCCAGAGGTGGTTCAGCTGAATGATGTTTTGTTTCCATGAGTTTGTAGACTTTCTGTGATATTTTATGTTTTTGAACTCTAACTTTAGGCCCTGGTGGTCTGATATGAGACAAGAGATTATTTCCATTTTTTTGTATCTGTTGATATTTGCTTTATGACCAATTATGTGGTCAATTTTAGAGAAAGTTCCATTAGGAGCTAAGAAATATGTATATTCCTTTGCATTTGGGTGGAAGCTTCTGTAGATATCTGTTAAATCCTTTTGCATTATAACCTCTGTTAGACTCATTTCTCTGTTGAGTCTCTGTCTGGTTGACCTATCCTGGGGTGAAAGTGGGATATTGAAGTCTCCCACTATTAGGGTATGAGAATTGATGTGGGATTTGAGCTTTAGCAGTGTTTCTTTTACATGGGTAGATGCCCTTATATTAGGGGCATAGATATTCAGGATTGAAATCTGCTCTTGACCAGTTTTTCCTGTGATGAATAAGTAATGACCAATTTGGTCCCTTTTAATTGCTTTTAGTTTAAAGTCTACTTTGTTAGATATTAGGATGGCAACCCCAGCTTGTTTCTTAGAACCATTTGATTGGAAAATCTTTTCCCAACCCTTTACTCTGAGCCTGTGTCTGTCTTTGTGGTTGAAGTGTGTTTCTCGTATGCAACAGAAGGATGGCTTCTGTTTTTGTATCCATCTTATTAGTATGTTCTTTTTATAGGTGAGTTGCGTCCATTGATATTAAGGGATATTAGTGACCACTAATTGATATTTCCTGCTATTTTTGGTTGTAGCTTGTATGTATTTCCTTTCTCTGGGCTATTCTTCTGTGAGATTATTGTTTGTGATTTCACGGGTGTATCTGGGATCCTTAGGTCGGAGTTTTCCCTCCAATGCTTTTTGGAGGGCCAGATTGGTAGATAGGAATTGTTTCAGTCTGACTTTGTCATGAAATATCTTGTTTACTCCATCTATGGTGATTGATAATTTTGCTGGGTATAGTAGTCTAGGTTGGTAGCCATGCTCTTTCTTTTAGTGACTGTATAACTCCTGACCAAGCCCTTCTATCTTTCATCATTTCCATTAATAGTCATGTGTCATTCTGATGGTTCTGCCTTTATAGGTAAGTTGGTCCTTTTCTTTTGCAGCTCTTAAATTTTTTTCTTTGTTCTTTATGTTTAGTGTCTTTATTATGTGGCACGCTGACTTTTTGGGGGGTCATATGTCTTTGGTGTTCTGTAAGCTTCTTGTATCTTTATAGGCATTTCCTTCTTCAAGTTAGGAAAGTTTTCTTCTATGATTTTATTGAATACATTATCTGTGCCTTTGAGCTGGTATTCTTCTCCTTCTTCTATTCCTATTATTCTCAAGCTAGGTCTTTTCATGGTGTCCCAGATTCCCTGAACATTTTGAGTTATGGCTTTTTTGGTTTTAGCATTTTCTTTGACTGATGTATCTATTTCAGCTACTGAATCTTCCACTTCAGAGATTCTCTCTTCCACCTCTTGGATTCTGTAGGTTATGCTTGTATCTGTAGTTCCAGCTCTTTTCTTCAGGTTTTCTATTTCCTTCTTTGCCTCATTTTGTGCCTTTTTTATTGCTTCTATTTCAGTTTTTAGTTCCTGGAATGTTTCTTTCATTTTTTGGTTTACCTTTTCTTGGTTTTCTTTCAAAGATTTGTTCATCTCTTCCAATTTTTTGTTTGTATTTTCTTCTATTTCTTTAAGGGAACTTTTTATATCTTCTTTGAAGGCTTCAATGATCTTCATAAAGGTATTTTTGGTGTTGTTTCCTTCTGCTTCCTCTTCATTGCTCTGTTCAGATCTTGTAGTTGTAGAACCACCAGTTTCTTCTGAAGTTTCCTTGTTATTCTTTATATTATTATATTTATTTTTACACTGGCGTCTACTCATGGCTTCAGTGGTTCACAATAAGGTGGCTCCTAGTCAGTTGTGGCAAGAGGGTTTGTGTGCCCTAGAGGTGGGGCCAGCAGTGTAAGGTCCTCTCTTTTAGCAGTGGCTGGAGGATCCCCTCACAGCCAAACCCTAGTCCTGTTTGCTAAGGAGTGTCTGTGTTCAAGCACCACAGATCAATCCTGGTCCCAGAACACAGCTTTCTGGGCACGGAATCAAGCACCGAGGCCTGCTCACCTCACCTCACCTCTGGACTGAGTCTGAATTTCAAAATCCTCAGTCCTTCTCTTGTTGCTCAGTTTTAACCCAATTCCAACTGTAAACCTCCCTAGCCAGGCTCTTGACAAAGTCAGAAAGAACCTCTGAGAGGTCTTTCCATACAGCAGAATTTGGGATCAACAACTGGTCAGAAGTGGACTGAAATGTTAGATTTACTACTTACAATGAAGAACATTAACCTTGAATATCAAGAGATGACTACTCCCTGAGTGAAAAAGAAAAATCATTAACCTCCCACCATTAACACACAGAGAGAGGATGATGGAGAGAGAATTTATGCAGGGACATTTGGGGAAATCTGCTAAAATAATCTTTGGTCTTGGGCTACCAAGTATGAGGAGATAAAAGCGATTTCAGGATCTCTTATTAGTAAAATCAGGAAAAGAAAACAGAAGTGACCAATTCAGCAAACTTCCCAGAAATATGAAAGGAAAACAGCTTTGAGTGACTAGGGTGGGAACAGACCACAGACCATAAATTAGCCCACTTTCCATTCCTAGCGGCAACCAGCCTTCTGCCCTTTGAGCCTCCACAGTATCCTGGTCCTCCCAGCATCACTTTTGAGGGACCAGAAGAAAGAAGACCAGGCTAAGAGTAGAATAACCATCGCTAGATTCTTGTGTCCAGAACTTGAATTGAATTAGAAGTCTTGGAGTCACCCAACATTCACTACTCATGATGCTGTAATGATGTCATAAATGGAGCTGGCCCCCAGCCCATCCCAGCTTCCTCAGAGCACAGCAGAGGAACCAGGGGGAAAGTCCACCTCCCCAAGCACAGCCCTACCTTCCACCTCACTCGCCTGCTTGTCAATTTCACTACCAACAGAAAGGGGTGAGTTGCATCTGAACAGCAATGGCTGTTCTCGTGCATCTTGTGTCCTAAGAATGACCTGCATTCACCCCAGCACTGTGTAGGGCTGGGATATTTTTTGCTTTGTAAAAGTTTCTTGTTCTTTTCAATTGCAAAGACTAGAGTGAACATTACCCACTTTAGCGTTCCATTTGAAGATCTGCCTCCCCAGAGAGTCACACTGACTTTTAAACTACATTTCATAGAAGTTTACTTTTTATTGTTAAATCAAAGGCATAACAACTAAAGCCAACGTCAAGTATTGTTAGAAGCTAAAAACCCTGTCCAAATCCAAGAGCCAAACTTAGAAAAAGACAAACCTCAAGGCAAAACTCAGCAGAAAGGAAACTCCCTTCTGGAAATCATATTTTACATTTCTAACATTTATAAATTCAAGAAATTGGACCCTCAACTTATTCTCTCTTGACTTCTTTTTTCCTGGCGGTTTGGCAGAGCCTGATCCATAACGGAAGGAAGAGATGCTGCTAGAATGGTTCATGAGACTAAGAATAGTCTCAGATGCCTTCCTTGCCTCCATTTAAACAAGACTGATAGCTTAGGAAACAACTCACAAATGTCCCTGCAGTTCCAAGCGTACCTACTAACCCACCGCCAGATGGTAGAGAAGTAGCCTGCTGGGGTTTTGCTGAACCACAAATGCTTTCAGCAATGCAATCAAAATTATGGGCTCCTTGAAATAATGGCTTACATGAATTGCATTAAACACCTGGCGTTACAAAAAATATCAACAACACTGAAATTACAGGTCTTATAGTTATTGGGACACCCCAGGACCCTAAGAACACCTGATTAGAGTCTACAATGGAATAGAGTGAGAGAAAATCAGAGTGAGTGAAGACATGAAAACATATCCCAAGTTCACAGGCAAGGAGAGCTTGCTTAAATGTTCTTCTCATAAACACGAGAACAGGATGTGCCAGCAAGAAAAAGCCCATGAACTGTCTCCCACTGACATTTCATTCTATTATTTCTTCTCAGGCCTGCACATCCAAGAAAAAAATGTCGAGTGATGATAAGAATAAGCCCAGTGAGTTCAAGAACTGTGATTCCAAATGTGAACAAAAGTGTGAGGCCAAATGCCAGCCCAGCTGTCTAAAGAAACTGCTGCAACGCTGCTCTGACAAATGTCCAAGAGAAAAGTGCCCACCGCCACCAAAGTGTCCCCCATGTCCCCCATGCCCCCGGCCATGTTCCCCACCATGCTCACCACTGTGCCCCCCGCTGTGCCCCCCACCATGTTCCTCCCCTTGTTCCTCACCATGCTCCCTGCCACCGTGCTGCCCGCCGTGCCACTGGCCATGTCCACCATGCCCACCACCATGCCCTCAAAAGGGGTATGCTCGGACCTGCCCTCCCAAGTGCCCCTCCCCATGCCCACCCCCAGAGTGAGGCACCATGGACAATACATTGACCCCACTACTGCTGGCCTCCATTACTGCCTACAACCGGTGGGAATGGAAGTGAAACCATGAACTGACAAGTAAACACGTTCCTCTGCTGTGCAACACTTCTGCTGCCTTTGGAGGATTTGCTTTGTTTTATGGTTGTTGTTACATAGCACTGTGCCAAGAAGCAATCCTTGGCAGTGAGATCTTTGAGGACTCCACAGCCACTGTCACTTAAAGGAAGGTGCCTTTCCAGAAAAATGCCAAGCCTGCTAGAGCAAAGTCTGAGTGATTCTTAAATGTGGTTGTATCTGGTAAAGTATGTAACCCCAGGAAACATGGGGAGAGAAAGGGGGGGAGGAAGAGAGAGAGAGAGAGAAGAGATTGATCAAAGACCTATTGGGAAAAGTTCCAGTCAACATTCCACCAATCTGCCGTTCGAATAGCTGAGGGGCTCAGACAGACTGCCTGGATTTAAACCCTAGCTCCACCCCCTAACAATGCTGTTACTTTACATTAGTTGCTTGACTTACTCACGTCCCAGTTTCTCCCAGTAGGCCACAGGGAAGATAGCACAGGCAGCACTGCTGTTGTAGTACTATTTCAAGACTTGGGGTAGGAAGAGACAAGTGTCAGCATTTATTGTACCAAAGCACAGTAGCCAGCAGGAGAAGATGTTGTTCACCTGAGTGCTAGGCCACAGGGAAGATGGCACAGGCAGCACTGTTGGTGTAGTACTATTTCAAGACTTGGGGTAGGAAGAGACAAGTGTCAGCATTTATTGTACCAAAGCACAGCAGCCAGCAGGAGAAGATGCTGTTCCCCTGAGTGCTACTGCTTCATGCTTCTGTTCTAAGTAGACTCTAATTCTTCTCATGAGCAGACCTAGGAGGAAACATGATTAAAACAAGAAGAGTTTGTATATTGTACCATCCTCTACCTCATTTTGATATTAAAATTCAGTAACAGTACACTACAAGCACCCCAACGAAGAATATGTAGGACCTTTGTTTTTGCAAATTTATGTGAATCTATAAGATTTCAAAATTAAAACTTAAGTACAAAAACTAGATTTGTGTGTGGGAGGGTACCAGTTACAGAAGTCGTTCACAGCTGATATTTAGTGGAGATTTTACAAGGAGTTAGAATCCAGAACAAACCGGATAAACTCACAAGAAGGAATGTATTGGCTTGTATTGCTGAGATGGGTACTGCGGTAGGATATAGAATTAAAAAGAACCCAAGAACCTTGGAGCCCGCGTAGGTGGACTCACCACCCAGCTTTCAGTCTCCTTCCTCCTCAACATGGATCCCACTCTCCATGCATTCCAGGTGCACAGATGTAGTTTGTGAATAATCAGACAGGAGGGTGTTCCTCTTATCTTCAGGCAATTGCCTGTTTTCCTAGAAGGTCATGAGCTACTCCTACAGCCAGGCAGCTGACAGCTCTGTCACACAGGTTGAAGCACCTGTCCGTTAGAACAGCCCATAACACTGAAATGAGAATATGGAATTCTCTACTGTAGGAGAAGATCTCATGAAAGGGGCCAACCTGAGAACAGTTCTCCATGGACTCGCGGCATGTCAATAGCTCCCATCCTTCTAAGGGTGTTGAGAAAATGGTTCAGAACAACCAAAGGCAAATTCAGATAGTCTTTTAAAAATGCCTGGAAAAAAAGGCACCAGGAACAACAAATGATTGAACCCTTATATTCATTATAGACACATTTCTAGGAGACAAAGCTAGACAAGGACTCCAGGTACTATTCTCTCCTTTTCCAGATGTGAAAACTGTAATTGCTTTCTCTGACATGAAGAAGGCCTGTGTCTTGGGGTTTCCTAGCTTGGTCTTGCCCCAAAGTTCCACACCTTTGCAGAAAGTATCTGCTGGACATCAGAAACGTCTGGAAATGCTTGTTAGGTTGCAGGGAGGCCTGTGATCAACTGTTGATAACAGGAGGGAAGACATCTTGCCTCAGAAGTCATCAAAACAAAGGGAAGTAGGGAAGAATGAGACTAAAATGAGATGACCTTCTGCATCTAAATTTTTACAAAAATTCCTGGAACCTAGTGTTAAAATATGCCATTATTGGTCACTCTTTTAGAAAACAATATTGCAAACATGGTAATATATGGTAATAACTGTTTAGACATATTGCCCTTGTGGATTCAGCTCAGATAAATTAGAGAAAAGTAACTATGAAGGGGAGAATATAAACTACGTAAATAAAGGCAATTATCATAGTATAACTTAGAAAAAGATAGAAATGCCTAATGAGATTTGATTAAATTTAGAGTTGTTACTTGATGGAGCACTACTAGGCAACTGAATCTGTAGTGAAGAAGGACAGGGCTATAGATCAGTGGCAGAATACTTCAGCATACCCAAACCTTGGATCTTCTGACCAACATGAAAAATAATTCAGAGGAAATAGTAAGGCCTCAGCTTGTACAAAGGAAGTATTTTCAACGCAAAACCACTATGAGTGATAATAGATGAGAATTTGTTCATATTCTTACTGTTTTGGTGTAATGGGGATATAAATACCTTTATTGCTTTCTGAATTGTTATTAACATGCACTTATTTGTTGTGTGGTATAATAAAAATAGTCATAAAATAGTAATCAGTACTTCAAGGACTGCCAGAGTCTCTGCTAGGCCTTGGAAGGTCACATGCACATTCCAGAGGGAAGGTCACCTTGAACACATGGCCTTCCAAGGTCCATCATTGGAAAATGGGCCAGGAGTTATAGCCTCAATTTCTACAATCCATTGTAAAGTCCAGGCGGCCAGATCTGAGAACAAGAAAATGTCTATTGCCAGCTTGCTAGTTGTATCTTCCATGTAAATGAAACTGAAGATAGACATCTTAATGGTTACCTTTCCAACAAAGAGATCAAAAGCAATTGTGGGGAAAAGATCAGAATGTGTTGAGGATGCCAGTGCTCCACAGAACGCTATAATTACTCCAGCTCCCACAGCAGCCACTACGACTTGGCCTTAAATGGTAGAGGGTTGTACAAATCACCAACACCCAAAGAGTGAGATCACCAATCCTTGCAGTACCAGATAGAGGGCTTATAGACAATGAGGTGGGGAGGGCCAAGCACTCTTCCTTCCTACCAAGGCACTTCTTAGGGTGCATTCAGAATCTCAAAGCAGATGCCACCACAGATCCTTGCATTGGCTAGCTTTGAAAATGCAGGACAGCTAAGATGTACATGACTCTGAAGGGAAGGCATCAGGCTACCTGTCATCTGCTCTATGAACTAGTGCAATGGAGCAAGGCAGAGAGGAGGAAAGGATGAAACTATCCTATTAAGACAATGCAATTGGGGGTCTTCACCTCTGCTCCAGTTCCCAGCTGGTCCATGGAGGAACCAAAGGAGGCTTTCTTGTCACTCTCTGAGCTAGAAGAGGCATTTCCAGGTGAGGAACCACTGGATCAAACTACTCTGAGTTACCTGGGATGCCAGGAGATTTCTAGCTGAGTTAGGGTTCCACGAGGTAGGACCCAGATTCAAAGTGGAAAACATGCAAGAAGACATCTAAGCAGTTTGAGGACATCATTTCTCCCCTGTGTCTGTCAGTGGCTCTTGTCCTGTGGTTCCTAGTCCCTTGAAGGTGAAGGCAAGTACAGTTGAACATTTTCTCAAATATGTTAACCACAGGATGGTATGCACACTTGCTATCCTCTTAAAAATCACGAAGTCTCTCTGGTAAAACAGTCTGTTTTCCATATCCACTGATCAAGATATGAATTTAACATATGACCTTGAACAAGGCTCAAATAATTTTATACCTCACTTTCATCATCTAAAAGTCACAGTTGATAGATAGGTCTGTGTTGCCTGTTAAAATCACATGCTGGAACTAAAACAAGAAAGTGGAGTCAGGTGTTCCCTCTCTGGCCTGAAGGGCCTATGATCCACATCTTCTGCCTGTCTGATTCAGACTCCCTGTGAGAGCAGTGCTCTCTCCACAAGGGATCCACAAGCTCAGTAAATTCCAGAGGCACCAACTAGCTGGCGAACAAGATGAGCCACATTCTATACTTCTCAGCATTATCAGACACACTGCCCTGTAATATGCAAGTGACTGAATCAAAGGAGTTTGGGAACGTTTATAATCTGCACAAAGGAGATTGTTATTTGATGGGAATGAAGTAAAAACAATGTTCTGCATTACCCAAGTGTCTTGGTCTAACTACATCCTGGCTCCCAGTAATAACAGACCCAGAAGTCTAGATTCTCAGATAACCTTCAAATAAGATCAGCACTAATCTTTCTTGAAGACTAGACATACTCAAGGAAATTAGTCATCTTAAGATTTGGGGTGGGACAATTGCCCCAAGGATATTCAAGCCTCACTGCTGACTAGCTGAACCACTGGAGTGGTTTTTTGAGAGACTCAGACTCCCCAAATCTCCTACTTTTTATCTAGGAAACAATAGATCATATAAGGTCACTCGGTCATCTTTCTCAGGATCTGCTACATGCAGAGAACAGAAGACTGGGTCTTCTAAGCAAGGAGAAGGGAGCTATATACACATGACCAAACACTTAGAAAGACACTGAAGTACCAGGTTTACTGTTCCTTCTCACAGAATGTAAAAGCTGGAATGGACCCTACTAGGATCCCACTTTTCTAATGTCGGTTAGAGGCCAAATGACTGGCCAGACCCTCTTAGGAACAGAGACAGCATCCTAAACCCTTGTGAATTAAATTGCCTACACATCACGTGAATAGAAAAGTATAGTCAAAGGTTAGGGAATCAGAGTAGAGGACAAAACAAAGTGCTAGAAAAAATCTAGGAAGGATCTGTGGAAAAAGTGAGTCCTGAGCTCATAGCCAAAGCAGACCTTCATAGGTAGTATGAGAGAACCAACTGTTGCTGTATGCTCTGAATTATTCTCACAAGGAATTTGTGAAATAATATTTTTGCTTCTCACAAAAAAAAGGAGACTAAGTCTCTAAGGGGTTGCCATTAATCTAACACTGCACATGTTCTATATGGTAGAGTCAGTCCTGAACCCTGAGCTTGGTTGTTCCATGGATCTTTAAGCCTCCTTTGCTGAGAGGAGGTCTTGGTTGAATGTGTTGATGTGACAAATAAAAGGACCTTCTTAAACAAAGAAACTAGAAGGAGGTTCCATTACTTTATCTGAGACCTCACTCCTTCAAAGTTCCCAAGAGTTTCAGATATTGAGAAGTATTACTTTCTTAGCTCTTCTGTCACCAGTTACTGTTAATTTAGTAACAAATCATCACAAATGCATTGCAGCTCTCAAAGCCACAACACTATGGAAGTGTCTCTGTTACTTTCCTCCTGGTATAATAAGACACCATGACCAGAACCAACTAGAAAAAGAAAGAGTTCATTTCAGCTTACACTTGAAGACAACAGTCCATCACTGTGGGAAGCCAAGGCAGTGGCTGAGTCAAGGGCCTGGATACAGGATTGTTGCAGACACCAACGAGAAACCACTGCTTACTGACTGGCTTCTCATGGTTTTTTCAGCTTGCTTTCTTATACAACTTAGGACCCCCAGATCAGGGGTGACACTGTCCTTCCACATAGGTGGCACACCCACATTAGTCAATAATCAATAAACCAACCTATAGACCAATCTTATCAGGTAGTTTGTGTCAGCTAACAAATATAAAAACAAAAACAAAACAAGACAGGTGGTCTCAGTGAACTAAAATTAGACTGAAGCCAGGCTGCATTGCTTTATGGAGCCTCCCTGAGAGCAGTTTTCTTGGCTTTTTCAGCTTCCACGGCTGCACTCATTTCTACATAATCTTCTTTGCCAACAATGGCCAGTGTAGTTTTTCACAGTAGATATTATTGTATCTTCCCCCTGCTCTTTCAAGGATCCCTGTGTTTATCTTACACATGTCCCTTGGATAACCCAAGATAATCTCTGTGTCTTAAAGTAAACTGGTCAGCAACTGAGTTCCCATCTCCTATCTTAATTCTCTTTTGCCACACAACCAAACACAGTCACAAATTCTACTGATTAAGTAGAATGTCTTTAGCAAGTTATTATCTGTCCTCCTCAGGAGGACTTCGCTAACAGTTTTAAGAATTGTCACAAATTAATTCAATGACAGGTGTGGGAGGCCTTTTGAAGAAGCTGAACTCAAGGTTCTATCCAAACGGGTTATTCACCACCATGAGAACATGACCTTGCCTCTGCAGTTCTCTTCACATTGCATCTTAGTTTTCTGGAGCTTATCCAAAATTACAGAAATGCATATGGCATGAACAAGGTCATCTCAAGCACCATGTTTTAGGAAACGTCTAGAAATCTCAAGTAGATCCTCTCCCCTAATCTCTCACCTATAACTGGCCTAAGACGGCTTCAGATCCTTCTTTTATCCCATCAGATTTCTGTGCTTCAAAAACCTTCTAACTAGGACTCTGTCCTCAAACCTACCTGAAAATACCCCTCCTCTATCCTCTGCCTCCAAAGGTCAACAAAGGGAACTTTTCCTGGCATGTAACTGCTGACTTCTATCCACTTCTGTTAGTGTGAGTCCCTAAAAGAGCAAGGTTGTACCTAGCAGAAAGAATAAATTAATAAACTCAGCAGTCGCTAATTCCTTACTTCTTACAATACCGTAGAGTTTTCTTTGCCTCTTAAACATCATTTCACAGAAAAGACAAGAGAGATAAAGGAGGGGAGAAAAAACAGGAGATTAAAAATGACAGGGAATGGAATAGAAATGAGCAGAGCCTTTCCATTCTATAGCTTCCCACTCTAAAGACTTTGTCTTTGCAGAAACATTCATCAATATTCCAAATCCCTCTCCTCCTCCCTGCTGCCCACCACAATGCTAGGGCTGTGCTGGAGTTACAACAATCCTTCAGACAATGGTCATAAAATCAAAGACTCCACCTGTGTTCCCTCACTTCTTTAAAACATTTGATGGGGCTGGGAAGCTGACCCCGTTTGGAACATCTTTGCCATGCAAACAAAAGGACCTAAGTTTGAATTCAGAATTCACATAAAAAGCCAAGTATGACTATGAGTGGGTATACCTCCATCACTGGGGAGCAGAGACAAGCATATCCTGGGAGCTCAGGAGTCAGCTAGCCTACTTCTGGGAAACTTCATCCAGAAACTTTGTCTCAAGAAAAAAAGGCTGAGAACAATAGAGGACGTCATGCATCTTCCTCTGGCTTCTGCTTGTCTGCATACGCAGATGCATGCACTACATCATACACACAGTAAAAATAAACACTTCTGGTAAATCAAGTATCTCCTCCACCCTATAGTACCACTTAGAGACATAACTGATCGCTGCTGATTACTTCTCAGGAAATGAATTACATCTGCTTCTTTAAGATCTTAATCCCAAATTAAAATGAGCATTATCATTTTTAAAAAATTATTTATTTCATGTGTATGTGTGTTTGCCTAAATGCATGTATGAGTCCTATATGTGCGCAGTACATGCAGAGGCAAGAAGTGGGCACAGGATCCCCTAGAACTGGAGTCATGGAATAGTTATAAGCTGTCATCTGGGTGCTTGGGACAGAACTTCAGTCTTCTGCATAAGCAGCTAGTGTTCTAACCACTAACCCATCTTTCCAGCCCCAAAGCGTTATCATTTTTAAAGTTATTGAAATTTAGTCAACATTAACAAATAAAATAAGTTCACACTTTAGGGACTCTAGGGTAGTGGTTCTCAACCTATCAGTCACGACTCCTTTAGGGGGTCTAACAACTCTTTCACAGGGGTCACCTAAGACCATTGGAAAAGACAGATTACAATCCATAACAGTATCACAATTACAGTTATGAAGTAGCAATGAAAGTAATTTTATGGTTGCAGGTCATCACAAAATGAGGAGCTATATTAGAGGGCTGCAGCATTAGGAGGACTGAGAACCACTGCTCTAGACCACTCCCATGAATACTGTTTTCCCCTAAGTGTTAATATTTATTGAATAATTTACTGCCTTTTATTTTCTACTAAAAGTCATAACCTTACTGGGCTTCACAGTTTACATTCTTCATTGAGTGTTGTTGAAGTTCAGGTAATCCCTCTCTCTGTCTCTGTCTCTCCTCTCCTTCCTCCCTCCCCTCCCCTTCCCTCTCCTCTCCTCTCCTCTCCCACTTCATCTTCAGGAAACCTGTTCTGCTTCTCCCTTGGGTTGTATATTCTACTGGTTTTTAAAGCAGATTGCCATTTCTTGTACCATTTCTTTGCACCTTTAGGGACCCTACGGACTCTATTTTGTGTACTGCACATAAATTTTTCAAAAAAATTATTTAATCAGAAGAGAAAGAAAAATTCTATGGTGGGTCAAAGCTTGTGAGTAGATTTCCCTTTGATCACAGCTGTCTGTCTCATATACCCACCTTTCATTCCTTCACTGACCCTTGACCCCTCTCAATAACCACTCAGTTCTCTGGTCTTCCAGTTATCATACATGCAATTTTGTCACAGGTTGGAACTTACAAACCAGAATAATACTACAGCAATACTAAATGTCATAAGTCATGCATACATATGAATACAGATACACATACATATCACAAACATAAATATTATGTGAGTTCATAAAGAAGTAAGTTCCCTCTACTTTGCAGTGAGAAGAGAAGACTCTTGAAAGATGGTAGACTTGAGTGGAGCTTGAAGATTCCTGGGTTTCAACAGGCTCAGAGAAGGGCTTGTCAGGTCAAAGGGACAAGACACAGAGAAGATGGGTGGACTGCTCTGACCTATTGACTAATTACTGCCTTTTATTTTCCTCTGGCCTAGGACTCCATTGACCTAATCTGACAAGCTTCTCAGGAGACAAGGAGACAAGCTCCATGTTCCACCTTGTTCCCTTGATCACTCGGGAAAGCTTTTCAAAAGGCACCAGAACTCAAAATTAAGAAAATGAAGATGACCTCTTCTCTTTTCCCTTTCACCATATTATCTGGCTCAAGAGCAAGAAATTACTCTAATTTTCCTCAGGACTTTATATGGGAAAAAAGTTCATTTTTGCCTAGGGTACTGTGGAGCCTCAGTTTAAAACCCTAAGACTAAGGAAAACCATCTTCCCTGGGTCTGACTTTTATACCTCCTTATAAGCCAAGACTCAGTGTCTGTCTCACTGTGTAGGGCCAAGCCTTGGGCTAGTCTAGACAAAATAAATGGAGGGGTTTTCTGTTTCATACAGGAACATCAGTGGAAATGTTTGAAATAGACCATGCAAGTCCTTAACTCAGACAGACCCCAGGCCTTAGGTGTAGATTCTTCATACTAGCAAAGACATGATGAGCAAAGTTGATCTTATCTCTCAGCACATCCTGAACCAGTATGAGTTGACCAGGATCTCTACCCGGTTTAACAGACAGATAACATTTTATGAACATTCTTTTCTGCTGCCTCTAATGAAAGAGTTCTGGGTGGAACCCCTCCCTGCTGAGGTCTGGTGAGAACCCAGAGGCCAAAATGCAGTGTGATTAACAAGCATCACAAGCAGTGAGTCAAACCATTCATGATTTCAGATGAAGCTTGTTATGGTTACTCCACAATTAGAACTGTAGCCCACGTGGCCCAGCAGGCCTTTAGGTGGCCACACCAAGCACTGTATAAAAGTCCCCAACTTCCCAGTCTCCACACTCCACAATCCCTGTTCTTCTGTGAGTCTTCCTGAAGATTAGGTAAGCACTCTTGCTCTCGCTCTCGCTCTCTCCCTCTCCCTCCCTTTCTCTCTCTTTCTGATATTCCATCTCTTGGAAGCCACTCTTCTGTTTCTATCCTAGACTATGCTTTCTACTATTTATTTTTAGATTGGTGGACATGTATTCAACCACTTTAACTAGTCCATGTGTTTTGTTTAGTGTATTGCAGCTGATTTTAAAAATTATTAGTTAAATTCTGTGGTAGGACTGAGCTTTTCAGCTTGTGCCTATCCAGGCAAAAGCCATGAGAACATTTTTATCTTGGAAACAAGTGTCAGAGGGAGCTGAGCTGGACATATAGAAAAAAGGGATAAAGATCAGTCTCACCAATATTAGGACCTTGGGACCTCCTGCCCATGCTGAGGTGGGGATGGGGAGATGTGGAGAAGAGAGAGGGACTGGAGGAGGCAGGAGGGGGAAGGGACCTTGACTAAGGATATACAAGGATAGAAAATGTGACTTTATTCATAATAAAAAAAGAATCAGTCTCAGACTTAAAAAATCTTCTGTCCTATCCCTCTCTCAATCGTCCTCACACACCCACACCTGTCTAGTTCCCAGCCTGGCGCCTTCAGTGTAAAACCCTCTCAACCCTTCTGTTCATTTGCAGGCTCTTCAAATCACCCAAGATGTCTTTCAGTGATCAACAGTGCAAGCAACCATGTGTGCCTCCTCCATGTCCTCAAAAGACCCAAGAAAAGTGCGAGACACAAGCTGAGGAAGTGTGTGTTCCCTCGTGTCAGGACCCCTGCCAAGATAAATGTCCACTTCAAGCTCAGGAGGCATGCAATCCTCAGTTCCAGGAGATAAACCAAGGAAACTGCCCACAGCAAGGCCAAGATCCATGCCTACCTCCAAGCCAAGACCAGTGCCTGCCTCAGCATGCAGAGTCATGCCAGGAGCTAGCCCAAACTAAATGTGTGGAGGAGTTCCCACAGCAGGTCCAGGAGAAGTGTTCATCCCAAGGCAAGGGAAAGTAGCTGCTCAAATGCCATCTGGAGTCAAGAAGATGGCCAACAGAAGAAAATCCAATCCCAGTTCCCACTCTAGTGGCTCTCTCCTAAGGGTGTCTCTGTATATAATACACCTTTTTGTCTCCTGACTTCCTCAGTATTTCAGGACTTGGTCTATGCCTCTGAAGATAGGTCTCTGTATTTTGTCAGCCTCTGTGAATAAGCACTCTTCTCAAAAGCTGGTGGACGGTCTCTAGTACAGGAGTGGTGTGGTAATCCAGGAAGACCACCAAAGCCTAACACAGCTTTCTTTGGGCAAAAGTTCAACTATGCCTTGGTACATAATGACCAAGGATGCCTTTGTTCTTCTTTCAGAGTAAAAGGCTCTCTTTCAAGCCTCAAAGCAACCTGAATTTAATGACTTTATGCTGAGTGTCTCCACGACAGCAGGTGTTAAGAGATTGGTGGTACTACCAAATCAATTTGTTTCTACATCCTAAACAAAAAGAAAAAAAAAAAGGACATGGTAATGTGGTCTGTGCTTTGTAAAACTGAAACAAAATGTTTTCTGTTGGATTCAAACAGCCAATAAGGAAACACAAGTTGGGACCTTGGGGCCCCTGTCGATCTCTGTGCATCACGGATGGTCTGCTTTCAATCATTTGTCTTGAGGGCGCTTTGGAGGTTGTGTATGGTCTTTAGTTTGTGTCTCTGTGACAGGAGCTGGTCTGTCCCCAGCTTCCTTGCCTTTCTCTCCTTGGTGAAAGTAAAATGTATAATAAAGCTGTTCTTAGGCTGATCTCTAATGTGATGTGTGCCTTTTCCTTACCTCTGATGTCTCTGTGGCAGGGATACTCTCCTTTTGAAAGGGAATCTGGGAAAAAAATGAAAACATATCTAACAGATGTACAGGACAACAGGAGAGAGATTTCCTTTGGATAACGAAGAGCATCACACTCACAGCCTCTTCAGGTTCATCAGCACACACACTTCACATATTAGACAATTCAGCAAAAAGCTGAGACCTTCCCATGCTGAAAACCTCAGGCCCAGGTCCTTTCTACTATAGTCTGTTTGCTATTTGGCCAGGTTTCAGGGGAAAGGACTAAAATAGAATGAAGAAAACTATGCAAAAGAGGTACCCCAAATAAATTCATGGACAGCTACAGATATCAGAGAAAAATAAAGGTGCCTCTGAGATAAACACAAATTTGAAGCCCAAAATGTCTGCCCTGCCATTTGAACAGATTTTAATAAATCCAGCCAGGTGACCTGGCTTTATCCTGGTGCTACTCCCTTATCTAAGAACAAAGCAGAGCTGGGCACTTGTATTAAAATGTCTGTTTCTTCCTGAGTATCCTGAGCTGAAATGGGAAAGTTGTGTCCAGGCTTGATGTCAGAGCAGGACAGAAGCTCCTTACCCTAACCCTAACCCTAACCCTAACATCTCCTCCCTACTCAGCCTTGAGGGAAGGGGATGGAGGTCATGCAGAGTCCACGTCCCACATGTTTAACTCAACTGAAGATCTCCTGGCACATGGATCATACTGGTCTCTCAAATTTAGATATTTTCTAAGATAAGATACACTATATAGAATTTGAGAAAAGGTTTCAAGAGGTCATACAGAAGCCTGTGCTATCATGTAAGAGTGGTCTAGGTCAAGCCCTGAGCCTTGTGTGCATTCTCAACAAGATCCTCACACAGCTTCAAGAAGGTCAGCCGCCCTCTGTCAAGGAGCATGCTTGAGAAATTTCAACCCAGGTCACTCTGACTCCTGAACATGGCCCCCATTGCCCTAACAAGAGTGCATATACCTCTCAAGGGAGATTTGGAGGAACTGTCTTTTCAATGATCTATAATCCTCATAAAGCAATAACCCAACATTTTCCAAGTGCCAGAGACTCTGCAGTTACTGGAGAGTACTGGTAATCCAAAAGGTCAGTATAGCTGTGTAGAGCCAACAGCTATGTTTTCTACCAGACATTTTTATCAACAGCTTTTTCCCAAACACTCCTGGACCTCTCAAGTCCCTGAACATTCCCAGATGCCGGAATTACAGTTCTCTTAATCTGCTGGCTAGTTAAATAGTTTTTTCTTACCCATTTTTCACACTGAGAATAATTCCATTGATGTCCAGGGCCTACCTGATTCCCAGATGAGTCTTGCCAAATGGTCCTTGAAAGAACTGTCATTGACACTTCTGCTAGGCTGACAAATCTCACAACTGTATCTCTAGCTTGGCTCAAGTACAGCAGAGGTCTTTGTTCGCTAACACTAAAAGTACACATTGGAGTCAAGAATTAGATACCCAGGCCTTGAAAGGAAGTTCACAGCTAATGCGCAGGGACAGTCCAACCACATCAGATAGAAGAAGCCAGTGATTATAGG
Organism: Sigmodon hispidus; assembly: GCA_004025045.1. Classification (NCBI taxonomy): domain Eukaryota; kingdom Metazoa; phylum Chordata; class Mammalia; order Rodentia; family Cricetidae; genus Sigmodon; species Sigmodon hispidus. The sequence continues at coordinate 2,540 of PVIH01021292.1, read as the reverse complement.
GAGGCTTCTGTGATAGGAAGGGTACCAGGCTGCAGATTGCAGATAGGAGAGCAGACGCCAAGCCACTGGTAAAGCCTTCATCTAGCTGTCATGGGAACTTATACACAGTCTTGTGCTCATGGAGCTCTGACCCAAAACCCATATTTTCAAAAGCCAAGGGGTCATGAGGACAGCTAAGAACAGCCGTATGACAGCCAGATTGCCCCAGCTGATTACATGTGTACAGAAGCAGAAGCAGCATTACCAAGGGGATTCTCAGTGTTGTGACTTCTAGGTGACAGTTAACTGCATATGTGGCAATAGTGGAACTGTGAGGAAGTACAAACTGATAGAAGTTCAAAGTAGAGTGATGTGGATTCACTTATTATTCAAAAGAGCTATAGAGAGCCTCATCACCACCACCATCACCACCACAATGTTGAACCTTGCTCCAAAGTGGGAAAATAGTCAATCAGAAACTTGTCACATATTTTAAAAGAGAAAGCAGGAGACAGCACAGTTGTCCTAAAATATTTTAAGTGCTTTTAAGAGTCAAAAATGAGATTCCTGCAAAGTATCAAAGGATAAAAGTTGGGACCAACAAGCAGAAGCTATGAACTATGGGTTTGTTTTAAAAGATATTTCTGAGTAGATTTGTATAGAAGAAGCAGGAGCGGCTGGAGATGCCATGGATGCATTATGTCCCCAAGAGTTGGAAATGTGCAAGAAAGCAGATGACAACCAAGCCTTTCCAGTGTTCCTACCTGTAAACTTGTCTATGCAGAACTGGGACCTACCACAAAAGTTCTTCCTAAAAACAAGAGATCCCAAAGGTCTGACTTCCAAATCCAAGAGGAAAGAAGTCCTCTGTCTTCTAGAACTCTCTTTAGTGGCTTTCTTAGGTTCTAGACTCCTGAAGAAAAACAGAGCACATGATGCCAAATGAAAAGCCAAAAATAAAGACAAGTAAATTATAGGAAGTAGCTCACTCATATTTGGAAATCTCAGATATGTTTCAGGAACCAAGGAGATGTCAGTCCTAAATACACTGTAGCAATACTTCACCGCTTCCCAAACCCAGTCTCCAGGCTGAACTGTTTTCTCCTCTCTTCCTCTTATATCCTTAGGTTTTTGTCATCCAGATTTTTCTCCTCCTCTGTGCCCAAGTGGTCCACCTGCTTTTCTACCTGACAACCCTTCACAGCCTCCTTTCTGCCTGCACTTGCCTCCTTCTGACTCAGTTTCCCCACTGCTATGTCTACCAGCCTTTGAAATCCCTCCATGATTCCAGGCTCATTTTCTCAGTGAAATGATGGGCATTCAGCACAAGACACCCCAAGACCAAGTTCTCAGAACAAATGAGATTCATTTGCCCCAGAGGAACAGAGGATAGAAAATAATAAAGACAAAAGATAAAGGATGAGGAAGAAAAAGAAAAAACCAAAGGGGAGGGTTGGGAGGACTATTTGTCCCAAGGGACAAAAGACTGCTTCTGCATAGACAGGAGATAGACATGGCCCATAGGCAAAGGGCAGTTTATAAAGGTAAAGGGGGAAACCCAGTGTTAGGATGAGTGTTTTATTTACATTGGGAATGTTAATTAGGTGAATCAAAGAAGGCTTTTGATTGCTGGAATTCAATACTTTATAGCTGGATCTTGGTAGTCAGCCTCAGGAGGAGAAAGTGGTCAAATAATGGACAGGACCTTGATGGCTACCTTAAGGAATATAGGCTAATGGGTTTCAGCAAGACAGACAAAACAGGGGAAGGGCAAGGCCAGCCAGAGCCATGTTTGCCATGCTTGAGCTGGCTAGAGTTTCTTCACTAAAGGTAAAGGAAGCACCCAAGGGAGGTCACTGCCTTGTCTCTTGGGCTCCATGCAGCTATGCTAGTCCCAGGGATTTGTATCACAGTTTCACTATGCTTTACAGCTGCCTGGCTATGAACAACACTTACCTTGATAGCCCCAGAAGCCTCAGATGTCTCCTGGAGCTCTCTATATTCTTTTTCTGACTTTATAAGGCTGAGCGCCGGAGGTCCAAGATATTCTCATAGTTGGCTAACAAATAAAACCTCTGAGGTAGAGACAAAGAAAGCACTGGCCTCTCAGATCCCCTTGTTATTCCTAGTTAAGTAATCCACTCACCTTGGTTTACCTAGGAATTTCCAAATTTTCATACTGAAGATTCTGCATCCTGGGAACCCACTCAGTTCTGGACAAGCTGGGGCATTGTTCTCCCTCTTAGTGTGCAGAAGCACAGAAGGAAAGCAAGTAGAATTGTCCATATTGGAGCAATTTATAATCTAGAAGAGTTTTCTAGAAAACTGAAGTGTTAATGTCAAGTATCTCTCTGCTTCATAAACCTGTTCACTGTGGTTGTGTGGGGAACTAGATCAGCAGGCAGGTGCCCAGGTTATCACTATATAAATGCAAATCGGCAGGTCTTGATCCAAACAGCTGCTATACTGGGAACTATGTCCTGTCCCTCCATACCCATTATGGTTCAGTCTGAACTTTTCCACTAATGGTGCTTCTTTCTCTCCCACAAACACCTCTCACC
>PVIH01021291.1:0-30117 GCA_004025045.1 Sigmodon hispidus | reverse complement strand
CCCTATCAACTGTGCAGTGCTGAGCCCAGTGACCCTGTTTGCCATGGCATGCCACCTGCAGAGAGACCTGTAAACATGAAGTCCCTTCTTCCTGACAATGAAGGTCAGGGCTGAGCATCTGCCCATACCAGAATGCCAGAGGCTGGAGAACAAAGAATCATCCTTGACACACAGAGCCAGGAACTATCTACCAACTTTATTCAAAGCAGAGGCCTCAGGAGGTGGGGGAGGGGTTGAGAGTCTGTTCTTTCTTGGCACATGGAGTTCTGCCTGCTGCTGCAGAGGGAGGCAAGTCCCAGCAGGGTTCCTGTGTAGCCTCTGCAGGGATACATCTGTGCACTAGGATTCTTTGCCTGGTTCACAGGAATCTATTTATAAACACAGAAAGATAGGAATTGGAGGATGTTGACATGGTCACTGTCTTACAGGAAAACCATGAACACAAGGGAAGGAGAATCAGCAAATCTTTTTAATTACCATCATATGGAGGGTTGATGATGCTGGTTTTGTTCAGTAAGAGTGTGCTCACCAGTGTTTCAAAATCGATTAGCAATGTTTGCTTTGCAGTATGATTACGTCGACCTGCAGTCAAGGAGAGGATGTTTAGAAGTCCTGGGAAGGAATTTCACTATAGACAGGTTGCACACAAGTCCTTTTGGCAATCTTCTGTGACATAGGCAGACTCAAGCAATCAAAAGGGTGTTTTCACACCAAATTTCCCGAAAAGGATGCCAGCCACATGGGAGCAATCAGGAAGGAATAAAACAAGTTGACAAGAACCACCTAAGCATATAGTTCTCCTGAGATACGTTAACACCTAATGGGTCCTTCTTCAATGTCTTCTTATAAAGGTTCCTAGCCACTCATTCATAGAGGCCAGAAGACAGTTGCAGCATTGCCACCACAGGCACACTCTGAACTCAGGGACACCCAGACCCACTTTCCTCCATTCCTCCCAAAAGGAAATATTGAGTTTGACAGGTCAGGTAGTGTGAGGTGGGAGATAGTGTCAGTGACTGTCTACATCTCTTCTTTTGTTCTGTTCCCAGGTACATTTAGCAGGACACTATCATACAATAGTCATCAGTAGTCCATCCTTTGCCTCCAAAATACATACTGTAGAAGTTCCAGCTATGTGCTTGGCTTCTCCTTTGCCTGGGACTTTGGAATAGGAAAGCTGTCTTTACCAGTATATAACTGATCTGTCTCTAAGGTAAATCTATACATTTTTAATTTTTGGCTCCTCTTTAGTGATGGGAAACAAGGATAGACAGAGAAAAATGGAGAGACAAGGAGAGAGACAGAGAGAGAATGAGAGAGAGAGTATACATAATTTGTACTCTTCAGAGGACAATGGTAGGTTTCTGCACTTTATTGTCTTGAGAGAGTCTCTAAAGGAATGTGAAACCCCTCTTTCTGGCTCTGCAACCTGGGGCCAAGGGGTGTGCTTGGGTAACAGGCATGTTCAGCTGTGGTGGTCAGCATGGCATGTTACTGGTGGGTGTTGGAAGCCTGGCCCTGGAGCTTGCACAGAAACTACTACTAGCCACAAAGCTAACACCCCCATTCTTTCTAGTCTTTCCTATAAGCTGTAAGTTGCATTAAGGAAAAAGGAATTACAAATTTTGCTTTTCCAGCAGTGAACAAAGCTAAACATTGAGTCTCCCTTCACTTCTCTGTCCCTCCTTTCCTTTTAAATTGGTGGTAAGCCATGAACTTTAGGACCTCAGAAATATCTGGCCAAAAGGAAACATTTTATGAGCAATAGAGCATTGAGCAGAGTACTCTGGTCTCATGACACTGGATGTTGGGACCCAGTACTGTCCCCTAATCAGATCACAGGTCTACTTTGGACAAAATACCCAGTGACAAAAGATCTCACCTACATCCCTTCTCATAGAAGAAATGCACCAAGGGCTGATTGTGAGGGAAAGAAGGATGTGAGGTTTGTGGATGGGGCCTGGATGTGGGTCCTAGATATCACATTTGCTCATCTGAAGGTGGAGAAGGAAGGGGCTAACAATCCCTGTCCCAAAGAAACAGAAATTACAGCAGTGATCACCATGCCATATTTAAAACTAGGGGTGGGCAGAACCAGGAAGCAGACAACGTACCTGGATCACTATGTACCCAGTGATCCAGGGAGTCATGACATACCACAAACTCAGACAGAGCAGGACGCACCCATGAGCATTGCCATTTTCTGTTGTACATTGTTGGTTTTTGAATTTAAATAGGCAATACCGAAGTTCTCTCCTCCAAGAAATGATATTACAACATAGTGCCACATCCCTGCAAACAAAGAACAATCAGTGTGGCTATAAGGATTTTCCCAAAAGAGTCTGTGAAATGGAACAATGTAAATATAAACACTTACAGAGGGTAAAGTAGCAAGGTTTGTTTTTTGCTTCATTCATGGCCATCTTGAACTCAACACATCCAATGGGTGTCCTGGACAGAGGGCAGAAGCATAATTCTCCCCTTCACACCTGTTCCATTTTTTTCTTGTCCCCATGCCCAAGTGACCAACAATGAGGAGAGCTCAGGGACCCCCCATTACATACAGTGACCAGCCACAGCCACAGGCTTTCCACCCTGTGCTCCTATCGTGTGTTCCATGCCACATTTGCATGGAAAACACAGGTACAGAAGAGACAGAGCTAATGACCAGCTCATCCTTGGAGTCCAGGAGAGTGTTTCAAGTGTTTCAACCACTTTTCATGAGAAGGTGAGGCTAGGGCCTTGCTCTCCAAATGTTTCTCCAAAAGCTTCTTTCACATGACATAACCCTGAATATGCATGCCCATGATCCCCCAGGCCCCTAACTGACCTCAGAATCCACTAAATCTTGAAGAAGCAGAGACTCCCTTTCTCCACAGAAATGAGTAGTGTCCACACTGGTTTATCCAAGAAACAACATAATTGTGCTTACAAGTTTCTGTCATTTGTAGTACAGAATGCATCAGGTTTGACCCAGGGTCTCTTGTACTAAACTCAGTGTTCCTGAGAACATCTTTTCTGTAGCTACAGAAATCACACGACCCAATGTTCAGACATGACAAGAGGATTCCATGTTCACATTCACTGTCCAGCTGAAGCTGAGAGTATGTGTGGGGTGAGAAAAAAACCATACAGTCAAGAACCACACAGAAGACCTGAGGACAGGTACTCACGAGATGTTCATCTTGAACTCCAAGTATCCGATTCTGTTTTTGGACAATATGAAGGGTGGCAGTGGGCTTCTCAGCTTTTCTTCTGGGAGGGGAAGGTTTCCTGCCCAGCGAATTATGTACCAGTTTCCTAAAAGCTAGATGTGAAAAGCCATTTCTGAGGAGATCAGGAGGGGAAGGGAGAGCTAGAAAAGGGAACTTGCGGCTATAGCAGAAGTGAAAGTAGGTGCAGGAGGAACAAGGAAACATTTCAGAGCAGATTGTAGGCTCAGGGACCAGCTCCTCTGTATTACTGGAAGGCTGTTTCAGGCAAGGTGAAGCAAAGATTTCCTGGGAAATGATGTTCCTGGGAGTGGATAGAGCCATAGCCCTACACAGGTCACTCAGAAGGAATAGAAAGGTCACCTACAGGATAAAGCTGGGGGTAGAATGACAGAGATCAGAAATGACTGGCCCTTTGTGGACAATACCACTACAAACTCACTGAGTGCTGGATCACTGTAAAGCACACCTACACAACCTGGTTGCACCTTGCTCATGGGGTCCAGCCCCTTCATACTTTTGCTGTCAGAAACTGTTTCCTAAAGATTGGAGTTATCCGTGTTCTCCCAAAAACTTACTCCTAGTTAGTGGGTCACAGAGATGCTGATGTGATGCTGATGTAGGGTTAAAATAATGTCCTTGGGAGCTCATGACTGACAGAGGGAGGCAGTGGGTCTGTGTGGCCAGACAGATGCCTCCATAACCCATGACTTTGACTGTGGGTAGCATCTATCTAGCAGAAAACATGAAAGCTCTAATTTGGAAGGTAACTTGTGGTTCATGACATAAGGCAACCCATCAGAATCTATCAATAAACCCAGACTGTCACCCATTTCAGTAGCATGATCCTGGAAATCTTGTTCCTACCTTCAGAATGCCCAGAGATCTCACCTTGTCTGTTGTGGCACATTTATCAGGATTAATGTAGCCTGCCTGCACCACGGAGAGCAGGGCCAGGCCTATGCTCTGCAGGAACAGGTGTATTGTTGCCATGGTGCCTCTGTCTATTTGGACTCTGAGAAGCACATTTATCCTATACTGGGTGCTGACACCCATCCCCCATCTGACCTGCACAAAAGCTCCATCCATGAAGAGTGCTGTTTGCACTGTTTTCTTTGGGTGTGTTTTGTGGCATAGAAGTGGAGATAATAAGAGGTGAGGAGTGCTGGGGACTTAATTCAGTGCCCTGACTCCCAACCTCTCTCAGAGGGTGAAAGAGGGTTGAGAACAGCTCTGAGAGGAGGTGATGATCTCTGCAGGAGACAGGCAGGTGTGGCTTCACTCACTCTTAGGAAGGACATCTAGGGGGAAGAATGCTTTCAGAGTCAGGTTCTGCCTGAGAATTCAGAGACAGAAAGAGAACCAGGGCTTCTATGTTCCCACCGTACCATGGACAGCCCCCATTGCCACCAGAATGAAAGCATTCATATCTCCCTGTCACTCACAAAGCTCCCAGATCCAAGCACAAACACCATACACCATTCCTTCTTCACACAGTAATGCTGGACACACAACTGTATTCTGCTGCCACAGCCCCTGAGAACTGAACCCTCTCCCTCCAGCACCCTGGATCCTGTGCCCCATCTTCCCCTCTACATTAGACTCATCAGCACCCTGAAGACCTCTCCTGTGATCCACCACTGCACTCTTAGTCCTCAGTCACTTAGAAGTTGGGCCCCAACAATGTCCCCAATCCAGTTCAGCCTTTCTTAGATCAGCTGCCTTTTCTCTCTACACTCCCAAAGAAAGTAGAGGTCAGGCCATAGGCTGAAGCCCCTCATAGATCCCAAATCTTCAATTCTCCCCTCTCTTTCACATCATAGAGAAAATTTATTGTCCTGCTTTGTGGAGATGTGTGTCAGTGTATATTTGTGTGATGCTTTTCTTGGTCTTGAATATATCTAGAATGAACTACAATCCAGAAATGGAGGCCACTCTTGTAATCCAGATCTTGAGCCTAAAAAACACAGGTTTTTGATACGGATTTTGAAACAGATGACACATGCTTTTAATCCAGATCTTGAGGCAGGAAAGCACAGACCTAATCTGGGCCACACCTTCTTGTGAAAGCCTGTTAAAGGACAATGGAAGAAGAAAGGGTTCATTATCTGCTTTCCTTGCCTTGACAGTACATCCATTTCTTCATTGGCATTGGGGCCTACTTCTTTGGGATTCTATCACATACAGAGAACCAGCTGAGACACCCAACCTTGTGGGACTCAGCAGCTTCTTGGACTTTCTGCTCAACAAGCAGCCATTGTTACAAATATTATCAGTCTAGATTTCAAATAATCAAAGCATTGTGATACTGTCAGCAAATAGGAACATAGATCAAAGAGAAAGACTGGAAGGCAAAGAAATGGAGATCTGGCTTGTGACTTCCTAATTCTTGGCATTTATTTCAAAAGCCTATACTGGGCACAAGAATGCCTCTTCAACAGATACTAACGAAGACCCTAAAGTAAGGCCTAAGAATGGAGCTGGGCCTCTACATCACCCTGTAAAAACATCAGTGTAAAAGGAGTCAAAGATCTTAATGTAGGACCTGAGACTCTAAAGGAAAGTTGACAATAGGACAATTTGTGCAGAAGATTGCTATCTATCATGCATAAGGAGCTCAAAAAACTAAATACAAACATTCAATTCATCCAATCAAATAAATGAGGAATTAAAATAAAAAGGATTACCAAGGCGGAAGCATAATTTTTAATAGTGTATAACAATACCCATCATTATCCACAACCAAAGAACTACACACTGAGGTCTCATCTTAGCCTGTCTACAATGCCAGTCATTAAGAAAACAAACAATGGATGCTAGAGAGGATTGAGAAAGAAAATCCTCACATGCTGTTTGTAGAAATATAAAATAGTCCAATCACTATGAGAAGCCATTTGGAGATTCCTGAAAGAACTAAAATTAAAGCACTACCTGACACATGTGCACCACTTCTGGTAGCTTACACACCTGAAAGAGTCTTAGTTAGACACACAGAGACACTAGCACATCTGTGTTTTCTGCAGCAGTATTCAGAGCTGAGTTTTGGAACCAACCAGAGGTCTGTGAACAAATGCCTGGTAAAAGTAAAAAAAAAAAAAAAAAAGAAATTTATTTATCCATAATGAAGGACAAAATTACGTTGCTTTTAGAAAAATAAATGAAACTAAAAACTTCCTGTTAATGAATTAAAGGGACAGACTCAACAGACATTACATTTCTTCTCATTTGTCGACCATATAGCTTATATAGATACAAAAAATGATACATAAAACATGATATGAAGGTAGACGTGAGCCTGGTAGAATGGTGGACTAGCAGGAGAATGAAGGGAGAATATAGAAAAGACTTGATAAACATTTGCAAAATAATTCTCTGAAGCTCCTCATCATATGCTATGAATAAACACTAACTTAAAAATTCTTAAAAGTAATCTGCATAGATGCAGAGCCTCAGAAATCTAAGTGTCAAGAAGCCAAACTAAGCTTTGATGCCACCTTGATGGGTTTAATTCTGAATTTGTTTCACCCAAAAGGTGAAATATGGAGTGGACAGTGGGATAGAATATATAGAGGGACTAAGCTTATCCTAGAGGTGGCTTTGACTCAAAGTATCTTGTCTACATTTACACTATCAATGAAAGTACACTGGGGCAGAGATGTGCTCAGACCAGGGTCCTTTCAGCAACCAGATGTGGCTACTGGAGAGAACATAACCACAGGGATTCCCTAGAACCTGGTCAGAACTGACGAGATAGTTCAAGAGGCAGATGATAGTGCTGTTACTTCTTGGCCAGTAGCTGAGGTAAGTGTTACAAGATGGACACAATATTTGTTAGAAATGAGATGATATAATATTCTTACTGTAGTGACCACATCTCAACAAACTGGGTGGCTCATGAAGGATGATACAGAATATAGTGAATGGAATGAGGATATGACCACATTAAGGTATAGCTGAGAAAAAATAATGAGGGAGAGGACAGCCAGAAGCATCAGGAAGATGCTATGGCAAGGAGAGAATGCAGCAGCCTAAACATGGCCAGTAGATTAGCATATGCCATGAAAGGTCAGGGAGCAGCAGGGGAGAGTAAGTGAGATGGACCAAAAGAGGGGAATAAGAGAAAAAGCCAAGAAAACCAAGAGAGCAAAGAGGGCAATGGCCAAAATGGCAGGGTTATATAAGAATGAGAAGCAGGGGGAAAGAAAGCACATGGGCTGAAGTATAGGGTAGGAAACAGAGTGAGAAAATCTGAGAGGAGACAGGATGCCAGCATAGCCTCTATAAAAGGTATTTGCATACTGAAAGAGCCTAGAGGCCAGCCTTGCTTTGATATGATAATAAGGCCCACAGTTAGGCATTTGTCTAAAATTTCTTTTAGACTTGACAATAGAAAAATAATTACTATAGAGCTTCCATCCATACTGCAATACCCAACATGAATCTATTGGTAAAATGATTGCAGTGAATATTGAGAACATTTTAGGTCACACTTTTGGTTGTGATATTTCCTTTCTATATTGGTTTAGCTTTCCAAGATAACTGGAACTTGTTTGTAATAGATTGCCATGAATTTTCAGAGCTTGAGCATTCTCTATAGAAAGGCTCAACCACAGTGATACTCAACAAATGACTTACAGATTTTGGAAAAGTGTATAAAACTATTAAGACAACTATAAGAGCTGAATTGCAGGGTATAGGGACCCAATTTAATGGGTAAAGTGCTTCCTGGGCAAGAATGAAGAACTGAATTCAAATAACCAGTCCCCACTTACAAGGCAGATAGGAGAGATGTATCCATAACCCCACTGCATTATGGATGGCAGACATAGACATAGAGATCCCATGGGTTTGTTCGGCAGATATTCTATGCAAAACTCTATGTTTCAGGTCCAATGAGAGACATTGACTCAAAATAAATGAGGTTGAGTGAGTCAAAATAAAAAAGACATGTCAAGCTCTGGTCTGCACACATACATGTACAAACAAATACATACACATATGTACACATTTGACTCACAATGAAGCCAAATACAAATGGTTAAATGCAAAAGACACCTTGAATTGGTGAAGGAAACACAATCCTAGGATCCAAAACAGAAAATAAATGTTGGTTAGAATTCCAGTGATATTTCCTACAAGTCTGTGAGAAGACAACCTCAAAGAACTCACAGACCAAAAAGGATCTTATCACTGGAGATGATCACATATTAACAATAGGTAGTAACACCTATTGCATCTTACCAAAAGCAACATACCATTTCAATGCAATCTCTATCAAAATTTCTTCACAGACTTCAAAAGAATAATACTCAAAATTATATGAAAAAAACAGGATAGTGTTGTAAAAGTTTTCTGCCTGGACTTTCCAGGCCCAGACCCAAAGTTCAGACCCACAGTCCCACAGAAACACACAGATGCTTGTATTATTTTTACGCTGATTGACCTAGGGCCCAGGCATATAACTTGCTAGCTCCATCATCTAAACTCAACCCATCTTGTTCAGCCATGTGGCTTGGTACCTTTTCTCATAGCAGCATTTCAGCTTCTTTCCTCTGTGTCTGCTGTCATCTACTCATTGTGTCTGAGGCGGCTCACTGGCATCTGTCTGGTGACTCTGTGTCTGTCATCTGCCTCTGTTCTTCCTGTACTCAGAGTTTTCTTAGCCTGGTAGCCCTGCCCATAGTTCTTGTCTGCCTTTTGGCCAATCAGCTTTTATTAAATCCATAGATGGAATAAATATTTACATTACCAGCATAATTCCACTACAAAATAGTCACAATCCAGAACCATAAAGAAACTTCTGGAGCTATCATCATCTCTGACTTCTCCTTGGTATTAGGGAAAAAATCCCCCCAAAAACATGTGGACCAATGGAATTGGTTTGATGACTCTAACATAAATGCATATACCTGTGAATACCTGATTGTGGGGGGGGGAGCGAATGGGACTGGTATAACTAAAAGTTGGATGTAGAAGAATATGAATGGATCCATATCTATCACCATACACAAAACTCAATTTCAAGTGAGTCAAAGACCTGAACATAAATCCAGTTATACTGAACCAAATAGAAGAGAAAGTGAGAAGTAGCCTTGAACACATTAGGACAGGAGACTACTTTCTTAATATAATACCTTCACTGCTGATGACATTGCAAACTTTTACAGACAGTTTGAGAATCAACACGGTGGTTTCTCAGATAATTGGAAATCAACCTACTTCAAAATTTAGCTATACCAATTCTACACATAAACACAAAGGATGTTTAACAATATCATACACTTGCTCAGCTATGTTCATAGTACATTATTTACAGTAACCAGAAACTGGAATCAACCTGGATGTCCCTCAGCTGAAGAATGAATAAGGAACATGTGGTACAACAAACATATGGAATATTACTCAACTGTAAAAAAAAAGTGATCTCATGGAATTGGCAGGCAAGTGGATGAACTAGGAAAAAAAAAACATTCTGAGTAAGATAACCTAGAAAGACAAACATGGTATGCACTCACAAGTGTATATTAGGAGTAAGGCATGGGATAACCAACCTACAATACACAGAACCAGAGAGGATAAATAACAAAGAGAGTAGGAAAGAGACTACATGGGTTTCCCTGGGAAGGAGAAATAGCAGAGATATCCTGAATAAAATGAGGGTGGGAATGAAAGTGGGGTGGAGTGTGCTGGTCTCAGGAAGTAGATTGGGAGCAGAATGGAAGGTGAGAGTAATGAAAGAGAAGACTTGATGAGTGGTCATTTTGGGGTTATGGAGAAACCTAGTACCAAGAAAATCCCCTGAACTCCACAAGGATGACCTTAGCTAAGACTCCTAGCAATAGTGCAGATGGTGGCTGAACTGGACATCTACTATAATCAGACTTGTAACTGCCATGTTATCAAAGAACCTTAATCCAGTAACTGATGGAAGTAGATACAGAAAGAGATCCATAGCCAAGCACTGGACAGAGGTTCATTATTCCTCCTGAAGAAAGAAAGGAGGGATTGAATGAACCATAAGAATTAAAGTAATCAACAAAATCAGAAAAGAAAAGGGGAACATAACAACAGACCCCCAGGGAATCCAGAGAACTATCAGGTCATACTTTGAAAATCTATACTCCATAAAAATGGAGAACCTAGAAGAAATGGACAGCTTTCTGGACAGGTACCATTTACTAAAATTAAATCAAGATCAGATAAAAGACCTAAACAGTCCTATAACACCACAGAACATTGAAGCTGTCATTAAAAGTCTCCCAAATAAAAAAAGCTCAGGCCCAGATGGTTTCAGTGCAGAATTCTACTAGACATTCAAAGAAGAGCTAATGCCAATACTCCTCAAACTGTTCCATACAATAGAAACCAAAGAAGCATTGCAAAACTCTTTTTATGAGGCCAAAATAACCCTGATACCCAAGCCACTCAAAGATGCCACAAAGGAAGAGAATTGCAGACCAATTTCCCTCATGAACATTGATGCAAAACTTCTCAACAAAATTTTGGCAAATTGAATCCAACAACATATAAAAAAGGTTATTCAACATGATCAAGTAGGCTTCATTCCAGAAATACTGGGATGGTTCAACATATGGAAAACTGTAAATGTCATCTATCATATAAACAAATTGAAGGAAAAAAAAAACTACATGATCATTTCCTTAGATGTTGAGAAAGTCTTTGACAAAATCCAAAACTCCTTTATGATAAAAGTCCTGGAGAGATCAGCAATACAGGGAAAATAACTAAATATATTAAAGACAATTTACAAAAAACAGATGGCCAACATCAAACTAAATGGAGAAAAACTCAAAGCAATCCCACTAAAACCAGGAACTAGACAAGGATGTCCTCTCTCCCCTTATCTATTCAACATAGTTCTCAAAGTTTTAGCTAAAGAAATAACAGAACACAAGGAGATTAAGGGGATACAAATTGGAAAGGAAGAGGTCAAACTATCTCTATTTGCAGATGACATGACTGTATATATAAGTAACCCACAAAATTCTACCAGGGAATTTCTACAGCTGATAAACACCTTCAGCAATGTAGCAGGATAAAAGATTAACTCAAAGAAATCAATAGCTCTCTTATACACTAAAGATAAAAGGGCTAAAAAAGAAATAAGGGGGGGGGCTGGAGAGTTGGCTCAGCGGTTAAGAGCACTGACTGTTCTTCCAGAGGACCAGGGTTCAATTCCCAGCACCCACATGGCAGCTCACAACTATCTGTAGTTCCAGTTCCAGGCAAACACCAAGGCAAATAAATAAAAATAAAGTTTAAAAAAAAAGAAATAAGGGAAACACCACCTTTTATAATAGTTGCAAATAGCACTAAATACCTTGGTATAACTATAACCAAAGAAGTATCAGAACTGTTTTGACAAAAATTTTAAATCTCTGAAGAATGAAATCAAAGAGGATATCAGAAAATGGAAAATTCTCCCATGTTCCTGGATAGGTAGGATCAACATAGTGGAAATGCCAATCTTACCAAAAGCAATCTACAGATTCAATGCAATTCCCATCAAAATCCTAACACAATTTTTTACAGACCTTAAAAGAACAATACTCAATTTTATTTGGAATAACAGAAAAGCCAGGAATGTCAAAACAATTTTGCTCAACAGAAGAACCTCAGGAGGCATCACCATCCCCAACTTCAAATTATACAATAGAGCCACACTAATAAAAACATCCTGGTGCTGGCATAAAAACAGACTTGTGGATCAATGAAATCAAACTGAAGACCCAGACATAAACCCACACACCTATGAACACGTGATTTTTGACAGAGGCCAAAAATATTCAATGGAAGAAAGACAGTATCTTCAACAAATGATGTTGGCATAGCGGGATGGTGGTGTGTAGAAAAATGAAAATAGATCCAAACCTATCACCTTGCACAAAACTTAAATACAAGTGGATCAAAGACCTCAACATAAACCCAACTACACTGAACCTGATAGAAAAGAGAGTGGGAAATACCCTCCAACTCCAGGAATGGGGGAATACTTACCGATAGGAATGCAGGCTGTGAACGAGCAAATGGAAGGGCACATCTTAGGAGCAACTGCGAATTTCGGGTAAGGCTTTCTTAGGTTATATGCACTTAACTCTAAGGATTGGCCTCCCAGGTTTTTGGTACCAAATGTTAGTACTTTGTGCGTGAGAAGAACTTGTACGCTGCAAGAGAGCCATATGAGGTTTACTAAGGCGGGGGAGAGAGGGAAGACAGAAAGAGAGCGGAGCAGGGGGCAGAGAAGAAAGGAGAAAGAGAGTCTTCCACGTGGTTGGAGATTTTAGAGGGTAGGCACACGCCTATGTCACAGGCTTTGGAGGCAGTCCTTGCAGGTGGGGGCGTGGCTATAAACCAACAGGTACAACCAATCACTGACCAACTGATTGAAACTACTGCATAGAAGGAAACACTGGCTCAGATCAGTGAGCAATGGCAGACATGCGTGGGTACACAGGTGAAAACCGCAGTGGTTCTTGTTTTGTTAAACAACAATGATTTCCCATAAAAATGTCTTCTAAACATATATGTTCATGCCCACATCTTACAACCATGCTCAGCCTCAGTTAAAGAGGAGAAACACTATTTCTTCTTGTAGTCAATACTGGTTACTACAGAGACTCACTCATAGCTTCCCAAATTGCTGATAATATATAATTGTTATTATGTGGAAGTGTGTCTTATCTCCCACCTCCAGCCAAGGTTCAGCAAACTTCAAAAAAAAATGATCAGAAAGTATATAAGAGCTATATGAGAGGTGAAGTGCTGTGTACCTATTTCTTTCAGACTAAAACATTTCATTATGTGAAGAATTACAGAAAGCTCACAAAATTTTCAAGAAATTTACAAGATTCACAGCCCTCCCCTGCTCCCGAAATTATATAAGCAGTGCACGATTACAGTGAAAGAGGAGACTCTTTGGTGGAGTGTCCTAGAGACAGTGGAGGGAGATCAAGATATTCAGCTTTCATGAGGCATCACCAATGGAGAAGGAAGTTATGATGAAGCCGCATCCTGAGTCACACACTGTCTTCAAAATTACCTATCACACATTGTCAGAATAAATTCAACGGGTAAGCTTCTAGGCTTAAGTTAAATGGATTCTTTGTTTATTGTCATTTCACTATCTGATTTGAATATATACTTGCATTAACTACAAAAAAAGTCACACAATATTGCACAGGTTCTGGAGGCACCTTTGAGGGTCAAGTTGGAAGGAGGACCTGGCAAAAATAAAAACACAGAGAAATATTTAGGTGGCAGAACTGTGCTGGAAAACAAATTAAAATGCACAGAACATGAAATAGAAACATACATTAAAACTCATGGGATAATGAAAATCAATTGTACTAGACAAATAGTAAGTTTTCAGTTGAGATTGGGTTTGTGTATGTAGCCTAGTTTTCCTGGAACTCCCCATGTATACCAGAGTAGTCTCAAATACACAAAAATCTGCTTATTTCTTTCCCCAAGTGCTGAGATTAAAGGTATGGACCACTATACCAGCCTTAAACACTGTTTTTAAAGCATGATATCTACTTCAGTGTAGTCAAATCTATTTTGCACGATGCACAAATCTATTTTCAACCTATGCTTCAATAATATGAAACTCACCTTTTACCCTGATTTCAGTAAAATACTGCCACTGCTTTTTTATATTCCTGCACAGAGACCTTTGACCCTTCCTAATATCCTTAGGTGTCACATAGCAGAGACACACAAGGTGTTCACCAGCTTAATAATCTTCTTGCAATCTCTTTCCTCCAATTTGTCCCTGCTGCCTCGGGCTCAAGCAGGTATTTGAGGTGTTAATGACCTTTCCAAATCACCAGGCACAGGCAGAGAGGAGAAAGTAGAGGTCAACAGGTGAGAACTGGGTTGAAGGGTTACTGCTGATGCTCGCATATAGAGACAAAACTGAAGTCAAATATATTCTAGAGTCTGTATTCTTGCAAGTCTTGCTTAAGTGAGGCATGCATATTAGTGGGCTAACACCTGAACTCAATTGCCACATACTATTGCTTTGAGAAGGCTATGTGGCCAACACATAAAGTTTATCAATGCAGCACAATATCTCTATAAGAAGCTTCAGACATTGGCAATCCTGATACTTTCTTCCAGTTCTGCCCTACCTAGTAGCTCCCCAAGTTCTGCTGCCCCATTGTCAGGCATATTTTGAAGCTATTTGGCATTGGATACACAGCACCTAAACTTCTAATATTGATATAAAGGACTCTACAGGACTTCTGGGTGGCATGCTACTTGGTGTCTGTTATATGTTATTTTTAATATCTCCTTAATCCTGTGACCTAAGAAGCCCTGCCACATAAATCTGAACACAGAAACAATAATAAACTGTTTATTGAATTCAAATGGTGTAGGACAGAAGCTGAAATCTTAAGAAGAATAGTAATTCACTGGGGAGTAACAATCAAAGAAGAGATGGGTTTCAGGTGAGGAAAATGCAGCTCAGTGGAGTGTGATCTGGGAGGAAGTGTAGTCAAGTGAGGTCATTGCTGTATTATAGTAGCAAATATTGCTCAGTAATTGTGTCCTGGTAGACTATGATAGAGAAAGGAACACAAGTGAGAGACTCCTCCCCTTACCATGAGAATAGCAGTCAAAGAGGTCCCTACTGAGAATACATAGGCCCCTGAACAATCCTAACTCTTCTGAACTAATAGAACTCTAAGTGTGGTTTTTGTACCTACGGCATAAAATTAAATCAAGTGGAGATCATGGTATGGAAAGGACTCTAGGAGATAAAAGTAGAGATTTCTTGAGTAGTGTGGAGTAATACTTAAGGGCACCCCCTGAGATGGTCACTTCTTCCTGGCTAAGAGGATGTAAGCAGGGCAAAGAACAAACTTCAGTCTTGGAACTGAGGGAGGGATCTGGCTTCTCTCCACTCTACTTCAGAAGGTCACTTAGTAGTGTCAAGTTTGGGAACACAACATTCTGTAAAATAAAAGAAAAAAAACAAATATAAGAAGGTGTCCAGGGTAAAAATAAAGATTACACCTGCAGCATAGATGTTACCATGATTAAGCTCATAAGAAGGGCCCTGGTGATGAAGAAATGTACATTACACAAGAGTTGCAGTATTATTGGTGACCGAGAGGGGACATGGACACAGGAAGAGCAGGGCATTTACTCAACCCTCTACACAGTCAGAGGCTTGATGTTTACTTAGAGAAATGCTTTACGCAGTATGAATTTCTTAATTCTTCCAGGGCCCTCAGTTTTCTTTTGGACACTTTCCTATGAGTAGAAGCCAAATAGAGAGGGAATGACTTCACAGCTCTCTTGAGAGCCAGTAACACAAACACAAAACAATGAAGAGCACTAGGGTAGCCTTCTACCTGGAGCAGATGTGAGCAAGGAGCAGAACATTCTAGAGTATCCATGGATGCGGGGTATGGATACATGGCTTGTCCACAGGAAGTGGGTATCACTGACACAAGATGCAATCCCTGAGTTGGATAAGGTTCCTCTGCAGTTTTGGAGCATTCACCTTTTGGCCTACAGGTCTAAAATATCTGACAGACTTATCTGTAAAGCAGGATATTCTTAAAGACCTTTCTACCTTGTCTTGGCAAAGTTTGACAGTTTTTTTCTTCTGTGCCTTGCTTGTCCATTTTGGAGAGCATACTGTCAGCAGTTAAGGCAAAAGTACTCTTGTCCAGTGGCTAACTTTGCCACAAAGAAAGGAGACCCTATATGGAATTTCTTCCATGTTCATCATCTTACATAAAGTAGATTGGTGCCACCAGTAGCAGACATGTCACATTGTCATAAAAATAAAGCACATGTTATTAAAATATCTTAAACACAATTTTCTATAGATCTCTGAAGTGTTTGAGATCTGTTTATCTAAAATATATCAGTTTGACCTTGAAAACTTATGTAATATGACTGTAAGTTTGGTTGTAATGACTACTAACTTATATTTCTTTATATTCTAGTTAGTTGGTAATAATAACTTTCAAGAACTAGCAAATTACATTACATTGTTAGATAATCAATACAGGTAAAATACTTTGAACAAGAGTAGAAATGTATGTAGAGTAAAAAAAACTCAACTTTGTATCAGTATACACAATTTGTATACAATATACAAAAGTCCAATTCAATGCAAAATATTTAAAACAAGTAATTGCTTTTGGGAGCATAAAGAGTTGCAACCAAGAGGTAGAAACAAATCACAAGAGAAGGAGATGATTGAGTGAGAGGATCAACAAGGAGGGAAAGAAAAAAAGAGATGGAGATCTTAAGAGAGGAAGCCAATGTGGGGTTGTAAAAAGACTGGGTGCTAGGGACACCTCCAAGAACTCACAGGATGTCCCTAGCTTGGCCTCCAACCAATAGCAAAGGTGTTGCCTAAAAAGGACTTCCCCCATAATCAAATGAATAACCACCCCAAATGCCATCACAGAACTTACATCCAACAACGAATAGAGGTGGAGGCAGGGATACATGGCTGAGACTGAGCTGAGTCCCTGGTCCAGCTGAGAGAAGGAGAGGAGACTATATGAGCAAAGGAATGGGGACTATGAGGAAAATCCTCACAGTGATGGCTGGTTGGAGCTCTGGGGAGCTCACTGAATCATGAACAGCTTCCTGGGAACCATATGTAAAAGGAACTAAGCCCTCCAAGGATAGGAAACTGTCCACTGATTTGGGCAATATGTGAAGCCTCAAGGGAAGGATTCAGACTGTGTTTCTGTGCATGGACTGACACCTTGGAGCCCATTCCCTCCAGAGGAACACATAGCCCATTCTGGATATTAGAATGAGGATATTGGACTTGCCTGGAGTGGATGCTGAGCTAATCCACCTTGGAACCTCTTGCCCTTTCTGGGGAGGTGATAGGGTGATGAGGAGGAGGGAAGCCGAAGGCTGACTGGGAGGGGTCAGGAGTTGTAACAATGGGATACATAGATAAAAAAGACTTTATTTTATAAAAATAAGTAGATAAAAGATGATAAATGCAAGGGACAAAGTAGATTCAATAATCTACAATTTTGCCTTATCATATTCATATTTTCCTTTTTCTCAGAGTAGATTCAATAATCTACTTTTTAATTTGATTATACCTGTATCTTTTTTTAAAACAAAAATTCTAAATCTAATCTCCTTAGTTCAGCTTTCTTAACTATCACCAATAACAATTTGTAACCAATTACTCTAAACAATGACAATTATTCATAACCTACTGAAAGACCAAAAACTACCCATTCCATTTTTTGGGAATGTAGGCATAGTGTTCTTAAATTTACTTATTGCTGTCTGGAGGCAAGGGCATCATTCAGAAATCCTAAAAAGAAGAATTTGGGTTACTTGTCAAGTCCTAGTAGAGGTAACTGTATTATTTGTTGTCTAGATTCTGTATAATGAAAAAATGTAGGATTTGCATCAAATCCTTTACAAAATAGTCCGAGCCACCTCAAAATAGTCCTGAGAAGTTTGTAGGCTAAAGTCAATCTTTGGTTGGTGATTGTCAGCTTAATGGCATTTTCATAGTCCATGTGAAATCATTGTTGTTGGGCACCATTGTTCTTTTGGAGACTTCAAAGGTCTCAGTAAGGAAACATTATGATTCACTGCAAAAAAAAATAGAGACTCAAACCCAAAACAATTTACAGAAAGCTAGATAAAACCTTTTTTCCAGAATTAGTTAGTACTCTAAATGACGATTAGTATTACAAAAAGTTTTAATATATATTAATTTTATAAATTTTGACATAAAGTTTATACTAAAAGATCATGAGTTTAGTAGCAATAGAATAATTCCTTAGTTTTTGTTTTTATTTTATCCCATATCAGGTGACTGTTCTGATATGATACAGAGATTTTGCATTTTTCTTTAACAAGCATGCTTGAGTTTAGAGAAGGAAAACTACACTCCAATTTCAAAGTCAGCTTTAATTTATAATTGTTTTGGGACTTCAACTTTCCTTAGAAATAAAGAGATATACAGGTTAGGTACATTTTACCCAGTGGAATAGTATATTGGTAACAATAGACCCAATTTTTCTTTGCATTTAAATTAGATCTGCATAACTTTCCCTTCTACCTTAAACATCTAGATGTCCAAGGTCTTTTGACTTCTTGAAGATGAATATTTTTTATTTTTCTGTAAAAACAAAACCATAACCCTGCACCTACCCTAACTTTGGAATGTTTTCTTTCTAATCTTTCTCAATTTTGATTTATGGTTTCTCCTGATTTTTTTTGTCTCTTATATAGATTTTCTGTCATTCAGAGCAGTATTTTTTTTTATAATAGGCATTATGTCCCTCCATTACTCTGGGAAGATGTTTTCTAGACAATGACAGATTAAGACAGAATTGAATTTGATATGGAAACACTCCAAGGAGCCTATCTCAAAGGAAAAAGTTACCTTGCCTGTCCCTTGTTGATCTACATTTATTTATCCAACACTTGACTTTTCCACACCTTCTGCACATTCCAGTAGGGTGGGGCATTTTGTTGGAGTTACTTTTAGCAAAAAATATTTTTCTGGAAATACTTTGTGTACAATTTCTTTTTGGGGGGTTACCTTGTTTTCCACAGTTGTAATATTTGATATTCTAATTCCTCTTCAAGCCCCAGAAAAAGTTCTCCTACCCAAGAATCATCATAGTTATGAGATTTGATATTAATTAAATCTCAAATCCATTTCTCCAAGAGTGTTGATCATGCCTTTAACAGCCAAATTATCCTTTTTCATTGTGTTTTAGCAGTTTTCAAAAGCCAGAGATTCAGTTATTATTTCTCTAGATTCTGAATTTGGTACCATTCTATTTAGTACTAAAGTAAATCTTTGTATGAAATCAGTGACAGGGTTTTAATTTTGGTAAATAACTCAATTTTCATTGCTTTTTCTTCAGTTCTATCTCAAGAAACCAAGGCTGCCATTTGGCATAAAGCTACCATGTGGGGTCATATAAAGATTGATCTTTTACATTAGCATAATAGTCTCTCTCCCCAAGAAGTTAGTTTTGGGAGATTTCAATGCCTCTAGCCCTACTGCATGGTTCAATGATCTTAACGTCATCCTTCCACCAGATCCTCTGTTTTAGAGGACCAACCTCTAAAGCTACTGTAACCATATCTGTCCTATATTTAGGGATAATTCTATTACAAGTTGACTCAAGTTTAACATCTGTTTTACAAAGGTGAGTGCATGCCATGTGAAACTACTTTTTTCTTGAATCTTTTCAAATACAACATTTATACAGTAGTAGTCTGTTTATTCAGCTCTTATACCTTCTATTTCTACCATTTGGCAATTCCTGTAAGGTAACTGCATAAATTAAGGTTAGCTGTTTAATAAGCCTTAGGCTATTTCTTTGTAACCTTATAATGAAATGTATTAAATTCCTCTGTCTGTGTCTGAATATCTCTATGATCTATTTTAACACAGTCTTCTAATTAATACCTGCATCTTGGCATTTATATAAACCAATTTGGCACTCATATGAATCAACTTTTTAGGACTAAACCAAGAATGATCAAACAAATAATATTTATAATAAACATTAGAAAAATCTTATCTACTTTACCTTCCCCTTTAATGGTTTCATTTTTAAGCTATCTAGAGTATTATCAAACAAAGATCATATTTCTTATATTGTAAAACTGTTTCCCATTTTTTTAATATGGGAAAAAATATCTTTCTCTTTGTCTAAAACTAATTTCCCCTTTTAAGAAATTCCAATTGACTCACAAAATCTCCTGACACTAATGAATAATATGAGGGAAAAGTGAGGCAGCTACCTAGTGTGACAGAAGCTCAAGAACAGGTTCACAGAAAGCCACAACCCACCAGAAGAGGAAACTCACTGTCTGAAAAACTCACCCAGAGAACTATGGTGAAGAAACCTGTATGGCTACCCAGCCGATAGTGACTCAGGCCATGTGTAGTTTCAACATATGATGATGGCTTCAAAGCCACAGGCAAATGACATTTTTGTGAATTCATGCTCCATGTTGGGTGTCAGATACTGCACAAATTTTAGTAAGTATTATAATAAAAGCCCAGTGCCAGATGTTGGGAGAAAGCTGAAATACAAGAGATATGGAGGAACAAGTCACAGCCAGTTCTCACATAGCCAAATTCTCAAGCCTGTCTTTCTGAATAAATATGGACCCAGATTGGACAGCAACACATAGCTACAAATAATATTAATGAGCACTCTTGGAAACTTCAGTGGAAAAATGAAAAAATCTTCCGAGTTCTACCAAAGTTTGGTGACACTTGTGTTTATTCCTCACATGCATGCATATTTAGTTGTGAACCCAGGATCTCTCTGCACCTGGAGGGCTTCACAATAGATACGAGTTCCCTAAAAACAGTGAAGACTTCTCCAAATACTATGTGGAGACATGTTAAGAGCAAAAAAACAAAACAAAACACTCTACTCTGCCTTCATGTCACGCGCAACATTGCCAGCAAGAAAGACACAACACCGGATCCTTCTCTCTGCAGTTTATTCAGACCTTTTTAACAATCTTGCTTCTTCTGACCAACGACTCACTCACTCACTCACTCACTCACTCACTCACTCTTAGACGACCCTCGGGGAAAGCCTGCTCTTAGCCAAATACCCTCAGGGCTTCCAATCCAAGATAGCCACGTGGGCATCACCAATAGGCTCAGATACGCGGAAGCAAGCCAGATCCTTGACCTTAGCCAAATATGGAGTTGTTTACCACGGAGAGCGCTCAAGGCCAGCGCCATCTTAAGGTGTGGCTGTACATAGCTCTCTACACCTTCAGAGTGGAAGACCACCACCACCCATCACCAGAGCCAAAACACTAGACACACTAATAGGACTCAGGCATTATTGAGAAGACCTAGAAGCATAGCTCTGGAGTCTCAGGACTCTGAATGGGCTAGCTCTCATTGAGAACCTCATTTCATGCTGACCATTTGCCTTGTTTGTTCCTGCATTCTCGAGGAGAAGATTGGCACCATCACTGCATGGGACAGTTCAACTCTCCAAGAATTGTCTTAGGGTTCAATTTGTATCTTCAGTGTTTATATAACCCCTTAATAAATATTCTTTTATATGACCAATTGCAAGTGAATAATTCTGCAATATCTGGTGCCAACATGATTTTTCAGATCTCCATGCTAAGCTGGGCCAGAGGCTGGGGCCGGCAAGAGGCCAAAGGCTGCTCAAGGGACTGTGTGTGGCTATAGTTCTGGAGCTTTTCTGTTCCAAGATAGATTAGAAGTTAAACTTCAGCTGCTTTTTAAAATTAATTAATTAATTAATTTTTAAGGATTAAACACAATTGGCAAATTCTTAACCAAATTAAACAAAAAGGGAAGACCTACTTCAAAAAACTAGAAATTGAAAGGCAAGCATTGTAACAGATATGAATGAAATCAGAAAATCCAGAAAATCATAAAGACATACATTATAAATTTGTTTTGATAAACTGAAGATTCTGGAAAAAACTGGTGAGTTTTCAGATAATAAAATTAAACCTAAATTTACTGAATTATTTTAACAAATGCATACTTTGTAACCTGCTTGAAATACTAATAAAATACTCCATTCTAAAAATAAAAAACAGGAATAACAGAAACAAACACAAGAAAATATGGACTTACTACAGAATTCTACCATAACTTAAAAAACTAAGACAAATACATATCATATAATTCCATAAAACTTAAAAAAATAAAGCCTTTAAAAGTTACAAAGCCAGTGAAACCCTGATATTAATCATAGCATTTTTTCATTTTTAAAAATTTTTTCATATGTATATTTATTATTTGGAGTTTTTACATCCTGCACCCCATCAAACTCAGATATCAGACCTCTCAGAATCATGCCCACTCTTATGATCTCCCCATTTACAAAACTGCCCATTAATGCTGCTCATTTACTTTCTGAAGCATAATTAAACTCCCTGTAGCCAGACCCTTAAAGAAAACAAGTCTTTCCTTACCCACCCCTCTGCCAGAGGCCATCAATGAAGAAGTGAGGCATTGTGTCATTTAGCTATGTTCTAGCCTCGTGTACAATGACATCTCTCTCTCTTTTTATATTTATTTTAAAGTTCACTAATGAGTAAGCACATCCTGCTTCTCTTTCTGGGATTGTGATACCTCGCTCAGGAGGATATTCTCCATATCGATCCATTTGCCTGCAAATTTTAGAGTATCATTTTTTCTTACTGCTGAGTAGTACTCCATTTTGTAAATGTACCACAGCTTGTTAATCCATTCCTCAGTTGAGGGGCACCTAGGTTGTTTCCAGGTTCTTGTTATTACAAATAATGCTGCTATGAATATTGTTGAGCTAATGCCTTTGGGGTATGAATGTGAATCTTTAGGGTATATACTCAGCAGTGGTATTGCTCAATCCTTAGGGAGATTGATTCTCAGTTTTCTGAGAAACTGCCATGCTGCATTCCAAAGTGGCTGAACAAGTTTACATCCCATCAAGAATAGAGGAGTGTCCCCCTTGCTCCATATCCTCTCCAGCATAGGCTATCATCTATGTTTTTAATCTTAGCCATTCTGACAGGTATAAGGTGGTATCTCAAAATTGTTTTGATTTGCATTTCTCTGATGGCTAAAGATGTTGAGCACTTTTTCATGTGCCTTTCAGCCACTTTTAATTCTGCTGCTGAGAATTCCCTTTTTAATTCTGAACCCCATTTTTAATTGGGTTATTAAGTGTTTTGGGCTCTAGTTTCTTGAGTTCTCTATACATTTTTGAGATCAGTCCTCTGTCACTTGTAGGGTTGGTAAAAAAAAATCTTCTTCCATTCTCTAGGCTATTGTTTTGTCTAATTGACTGTGACCTTGGCCTTACAGAAGCTTATCAGTTTCAGGAGGTCCCACTTATTGATTGTTGTTCTTAGTGTCTGTGCTACTGGTATGATATTTAGGAAGTGGTCACTAGTACCAACGGGTTGGAAAGTATTTCCCACTTTCTTTTCTGTCAAGTTCAGTGTATCTGGGTTTATGTTGAGGTCTTTGATCCACTTGGATTTAAGTTTTGTGCAAGATGATAGATTTAGATCTATTTTCATTTTTCTACTCACTACCATCCAGTTGTGGCAACATCATTTGTTGAAGATACTATTTTTCTTCCATTGAGTATTTTTGGCCTTTTTGTCAAAAATCAAGTGTTCAACATACTTATAAACACTTCAGCTACTTTTAAAAAGGGATACTTTCTGTCCAACAAAGCAAGTTTGGTGTTCCATCTTCCTGAGGTGGCCTGCCACCTGGGGAGCTCCCCTCTCTGAATCTTTCCTGTGGCCAAGCAAGGGTCTGTCAGCAAGAATAAAAGGCTTTTATGAGCATGTCTTTTAATGTGTGTTTGTGGTAAACTGTTCTGATTTTGTGAGAAATTGCCTTTTTGTTAGGTTATCTTCATAGAAAGCCAAACTTAAAAATTTGAGTTCCACTCCTTGACTACTTTGAGTGATGCCTGTGACATCTGCTGGCCAAACATTGCCATTACATTTAGTCTGAGGTAAATAATTCTTTCTACATAACATATTTATAATTTTAATAGTAATATTTTTTCAACAATGGCAGACAATGCAAATTTCCAAGAATTTAGAAATTTTTTACTGTTATGATTGAAAACTTCTTGCATGATTATATTTTTGAGAACTTCTCCCTTGCATTTCTGTTACTTCTTAGTTTGATTCTATATTTTCTATCTCAAAAATGGTCTGATACCTATACTGAATATGAGACTTTAACTGGCATTATGGAAGACTTAAAAATCTAAGAATGAAAAATGGTTCTCTGAAGTGCATACTATAGAATCTACCAATGATAAGTTGACAGGCAAAGTTAATTTTCTGGAAATTAGTTGTGACAAACTTTCAGATAGATCTTCCTCTTGGACCCAACTACTAGAGCCTTATGAGAAAAATATAGATGGTAAACTTTATGTTAATGATGAGAATTGGAAACTTATTAATTCCATGGGATCAATAGGAAGATTAGTTATTCAAGAGATTCAGACCCTAGAGAAATCAGTGTTTCCAAATTTCAATAATGAGAAGACCATGTTGCAATAATTGAGAAGAATATTAAGGTACAATCAACCTAGAATGGTTCAAGACAACCATTGCTGAGATCTTATAGTAATGTATATGATTTGCCTAAAGTAGTAAAGATAAAAGGTATTTCCTCCACACCTCCTATGACTTACCCAGTTAACATTCAGAAAAAGCATACATTTAGTGAATTTCCAGGATTCATGGAGTACAATTATGAGCTTATCCACATGAGAGATATAAAGAACATCAAGGAAGCCTACCGCATGGAGTCCATGCTACATATGTAAAATAAATATTAAGTGCATGCCCAACAAAAATAGAATAACTTCTAATAATTGGATGCAGTTAACAGCTGCTGTTTTGGACTATAGTCAACATTTACAATGGACAGATTGGCTGAGTAAAGAGGCTAGGGCCATAGAACATCAAGGAAAGATCAGAGGTTTTGACATCTCTCAAGACAAAATCCTAGACCATTTCCTGATGTGAAGGTTCAGACTACTTATGATGAATATACATTGCTGTTATGCCATATTGCTTCTTTGTATGCTTGGCAAAAGATTTTAGACCTAGGACAGAAAATTGAGCCATATACTAAAGTCAAGCAAGGCTTAAAAGAACCATATACTGACTTTTTGCAGATATTAACCAAGGCAATATATAGAGCAGTATCAGATCCAGAAGTTAGAAAGCAATTAGTTCTTTCTTTGGCTTTTGACTGTGCTAATTTGGAATATAAGAGAATTCTTATGCTGCTAAAGTTTAGATCTGTGCCTATAAAGGAATGGATTCAGTATGTAATCAATGTTGAGTACCTCAATTATGATGAAGAAAATTGGGTAGGTCAAGCCATTTCTAATGTTAGGGTAAGGAATCAATGTATCAAATGCTTTAATTGTGGTAAGCCAGGCCATATAAGAATAAATTGTATGAAAGGCATTTCTAGAAATAATGTCCTCCTAGGAATGACTTAAACAGAAGATTCCCTACCTTCTGAATTATGCAGAAGATGTGGCAAAGACTGACATTGGACCGATGAATGTAGATCTACAAGAGACAAACAAGTCAACCATTTACCATTTGGAAATGCCTCTTAGGGCCTCTCACAGGAGGCCCCCAAAACACAGATCTCAAAATGAAGGATGGTTCAATCATATCCAGTCGCAGTGGCGGAACATCTCAGGACAATTTAAAAATCCAGTGCCTAATGTAAAAATAACCACACAGCACTGGATAACAGAACAACTTTAAAGGAAAAATCAAAATTTCCAAGATAAACCACAAAACAAACATTCTTGCAGACTTTTATAAATGAACAAAGGCCAAAACTGAAAATACAAATAGATATTTTTCCAGGGCTTAGTCAACATGGAGACAGATGTTTCAATCATAACTCCACAATCATGGAATGTAAAGGAGGTAGTTGTACAATTTCTAGGTATTGGAGCCGCAAAGTGTAAGATGGCTTCAATGCGTAGGACTGAGAGGACAGAGAGGTGCCAGTCCAAGGTGCTTCAGATCCCAAGCTGTTCAGCAGCTATGGTTTGCAGCTTGGACATGCTTTGCTTTTTGTATTTTGTTTAATGTCCACTAGTGACTGAGTACATCTCCTGCTTAACTTTCTGAGTTTGTGATACTTTGCTCAGAAGGATACTCTCCAAATCCATCCATTTGCCTGCAAATTTTAGGATATCATTTTTTTTCTTACTGCTGAGGAGTACTTCATGGTGTAGATGTACCACAGTTTGTTAGATCCCACTCCATCCAGAGGAACACGTGACCCAGTCTTGATGTTGGGATGAGGAAAGCAGATTTGCCTGGAGTGGATGCTGAACTAAGCCACCTTGGGACCTTGGGAACTCCGGCCCTTGCTGGGGAGGAGATAAGGAGATGGGGAGAAGAGAGAGTGACTGGGAGGGGTGAGAGGGGGAAGGGAGTTTGAACAAGGGGATACATGGATAAAAAATGAGACTTTATTAAAAATAAATGAAAAGAAAAAAGGATAGAGAGGAAGGCTGAAGTTATATATGGCTAATATAGCAGTGAGTCCATGGCATTATGATCTTCTACAACAATGGAATACCCAGATTAAAATCCTACCAGGCTCAGATATAAACCAGAAACTCAATTATTTTTAAATAATTAAAACAATATTTTAAGGTATTGTAAAAAAAAAATAGTACCAGCCATTCAGGTAGTGCAAAATATAGCAAAACAGTTGCTGACCCTGCAAAGACACTCACAGTGCTACCTTTAAAATGTTTGAGAGATAAGCCTATTTGGATTCAACAATAGCCCTGAATGAAAGAGAAACTTCAGGCCTTAGAACAGCTGGTAGGGGAGCATTTACATGCTCAGCATATTGAAAAATCAACCAGCTCTTGGAATTCTCCTGTATTTGTCATCAAAAAAGAAATTTGGAAAAGGGAGAATGATGGCAGATCTAAGAGCAATAAATAAGGCGGTTAAACCAATGGGTTCTCTATGATCTGGTATTTCCTTGCCTTCCCTGTTACCTAAGAGATGGTTGATTATAGTTATTTATTTGAAATTCTGTTTGTTTATGATACCTCTACAAGAACAGGACAAGGAAAAATTTGCCTTTATAGTGCCCAACTATAATAATTCATGGCCAGTAAAAAGATATCAATAGAGAGTTCTCCCACAAGGAATGTTGAATAGACCCATCTTATGCCAATATTTTTTACATCAGCCATTATAAGTGATATGCATATAATTCTCACAATCTATCATTTACCAATATATGAATGATATCTTATTAACAGACCCAAATATAGATACATAAGAAAGGAATGTTTGAAGAAGAAAAAAAATGCCTGATTAGAGATTACAAATTGCTCCTGAAAAAAATGCAAAGAGGAGATTCTATTAATTATTTATGATATAAAATAAGCCCACAAAAAATTAGATGCCAAAAGGTGCAACTCAGGAGAGATAGATTGAGAACTCTTAATGATTTCCAAAAACTGCTAGGAGATATTTCTCATATATGGCTCATTATTGAAATAAAAAAAATATAAACTAGTTACTTCATTCAAAACCTTACATGGTGATAAAAACTTAAATAGTTCTAAAGAATTTTCTGATGAAGCTGAGAGAGAATTAACTTTAGTGGAAAAGAAGTGACAAGATGCACACACAAATCATGTGAATCCAGACCTTAATTTTATTCTGGTTATTTTACCCTCTAAGCATTCTCCTACAGGAGTGAAAATGAAAAGGAAAAATGCTATATTAGAATGGATATTTATGTCACTTAGGCTGAGTAAAATATTGAAAACATATGTGGAAAAGATTTCCAATTTGACTCTTAAAGGAAAATTAAGACTTTGTCAATTGACCTAAAGAACATGGCATTTAATTTTTGGTTATTCAGAATTCAGACATGAGAGACACAATAACTTTTGGCATCACAATTTCTTCCTGAGATGATGTTGGGCATCAAGGAGTTTGTCTTCCTTGGCAGACAATGGCCTGTTGGGCAAAGAACTGTCCTTGCCTTAACTGATGACAGTAAGTATGCTGTCTAATCCAGATGAGCAGGATGAAGGATAGAGAATGCTGAAACCTACCAAGATAGGATAAGATGGTTTCTCAAAGTACCTTGATTTTGAAGAGATCTGTCAGATATCCTAGGCCTGTAGCCAAAAAAAAGATAGATGCTCCAACTTTGCAGAAAAGCCATGGGTGATTGTCAAGGCAGCTGACTGTAACTATCCTTCTCTAAGTCTTGGAAGCTACTCTCTTGTGCTTCCAGCTTATTCAAGTAACATATTTTTCATCTCAGGTCTTTGATGGGATTGAAGACTAAATAATTAAGGATACTACCATCTCATATCTTAGCTAAGAACATTCAGGTATTGGATTCGTATTATTCAAGAAAAACAGCCGTGAAGTAATCCTTGTATATTGCCACTTACCAATGTTCTAGACATTTAAGATATACCTTATATTTTCTGTTTCTTGTAGTTTGACCTTGTTTATGTTATTTGCCTTTTCTCTCTCCTAGACATTACCTTATAATTACTTCTATTGTATATAGTCTTATACCTAGGTTTAGAACTTAGACAAAAGGGGGAGATGTAATGGGATTCAGGCATTATTGAGGAATACCTAGAGGCATATCTTTGGGGTCTCAGGACCATATATGGGACGTGGTCAGGCCCCAATGAGAATCCTGTTGCATGTTTGTTCCTCCTTTACTGTTTGTTCCTGTGTTCTCAGTGAAAGAATTAGCACGATCACTGCGTGGAATAGTTCCACTCTCCAAAAATTGCTTTAAGGTTCAATTTGTATCGGTGAGTGTTTATATAACCTCTTAATAAATATTAATCTCTTAAATGATTAACTGCAAGTGAATAATTATGCAATAAATAGAGCCCCACATAGCCAACCTATGCCTGTCTCCCTATGGCACACTCAACATTTGTTCCTCTATAGTTATGACAGTGACAGGAACCATGTCCAACATGCACATTCCCAGGTTGGCTGCTACTGTACTCTATAATGCCTGTGTGTCCTGGGATGCCCTTCTATGGGGAACTATAAATACAAAAGAAAAAACTGTATAATTTTCTTGGATCATACTCAGCTCTGACCATCTGAACTCACTTGGTTAAGACAAAATTGGTGCCCATTAGACTGTCACACATGTGTCCAGAGATACAGATTAGTTTTATTGAAAGAAGAGATATGATAGAGTCTGGGTGCTGGTCTCTTTCCTCTTGTGGCAACAGGATACCTGCATCAAAGTACAGAAGCTGGCAGGTTATCAGCTCCTGGTGTCTGAGTCATCTCTGCCTAGTTTATTCCATGCACTCTGATCATTCAAAAGAATCTATTTTCAAAATGAGAAAGAGACAGAGGGCCTCCAAAGAATGCTTCTGTGCTTATGTTTTATAGAAAAAAATCCTGAGGAAAAACAAAGGAGTCATGAGGAAAAAACATAATCTTTATCATCACAAGGAAAACTGAAGATGTCTGTCCTGTCCAACGAGACTGAGTTTGCCACTAGTGAATGATTTGTAGAATACATAGGGTGATGACATATGCAAATGCAAGACTCCAATCCAAATAGGCTGGAAAATGATGTTTTAGAAAATGAGGTCGAGCGAATCTGCACGGCTCCCCACCACTACCTCGAACTGAGCGAACTGAACGAACCAACTACAGGGGTCACTGAAGGGCAGATTCAGGCCCTGACCAGAGGTGAGGAGGGATCAGCAGGCCTCAGCGCCTATATCCTAGCCTGGGAGGGAGAGTTGAGGTCCAATTGCTTCTGGTTCTGCTCCCGGGAACAAGTGCTCTCTGCAGAGTCCCAGCACACTCTGGAGCAGGGGCAGGTAAACTGTGCCCCTGACCACACCCACAGCTCCTGCTGAGGGAATCTGCACGGCTCCCCACCACGACCTCGAACTGAGCGAACCAACAACTGCAGGGGTCTCTGAAAGACAGAATCAAACCCTGACCAAAGAAGTGACAGGAAGCACACAAATCTGAGTGCCACAACTGACCAGGACCCATCTAATCGTGAACCACTGAAGACATGGGCAAACGTCAGTGCAAGAAATTACATAATAATACAAAGGACAACATGGTAACTCCAGAAGAGAGTGACAATCTTACAAATACAAGACCTGAACTGAGCAATGAAGAGGAAACAGAAGGAAGCAACACCAAAAATTCCTTTTTGATGATCATCGAAGCTCTCAAAGAAGATATGAAAAAAAGTCTTAAAGAAATAGAAGAAAATACAAACAAAAAATTGGAAGAGATGAACAAATCTATGAAAGAAACATGCCAGGAACTAAAAGCT
>PVIH01021290.1:0-30118 GCA_004025045.1 Sigmodon hispidus | reverse complement strand
TGCTCCCTGCCCAGGGAGGGGATGGGGAGTTGCAGAGAAGAAAAATGACCTGATGTGGTGGGAGGGGGAAGGGACCTTGAATAAGGATATACAGGGATGGAAAAAAAAATTCAGAGGGAAAGCTGAACACAAAGTAAATATATGTGTAGCAATCTTATTTGCATTATCACCCTTGATAAGTCATGCTTATGATTTTTATGTTCTTTATAGTTATTGTTAACTTATCAGCATTTTAAATTCATTTTACTGTTTTTTTGATAAATACAAAATAAATAAAGAAAAAAAAAAAAGAGGCTACAGTTACCGAGGTACACAAAACCACACCTAGCTATAACTATGAAAAGGAATTACAGACCAATCTTTCTCATGAACGTTGATGCAAATTAATAAAATAGTGGCAAACCAAATCCAAGGACACATTAAAAAAAAAAAAAAAGAATGAGGCAAGAAAGTGCTGTGAGGAGAGCTTCCCTCTGAATGACTCATGAAAGCTCACTCCCCTCCAGGCCCGTGCCACACCTTCCCACAGAAGCCAGCTCTAGACTAGATCATCAGTAGAGAATGGATTGGGGACCACTACCAGTCTTTACTGTGGCAGGAAGAAAACAATGGATTTTTTGTAAGATCCCTTTGACCAGAGGCCTCTGGAGCATGAAAGATATTTATTAGAAAACTGGCAGGTATTTAGCAGAACCAAAAAGCAGGCAGTGCTGGAGGCTTCTCTAGGACTGGCTCAAAGAAATCATTGCAGAACATGAACAAGTTCCACGCTCTGACTTTTCTAAACCTTCTCTAACACTTGTTAGTATCTGTAGTATTGATTTAGCTTACCCCAACAGTGAAGAGGTAAGCTAATTTTGGTTTTGATGTTTCTTAGACTCTTATGATGTCACCCAGGCTGACCTCTAACTGGATATATAGCTGAAGGTAACTGAACTTCCAACCCTCCTGTCTCTACTTCCCAAGAGTTGAGATTATAACTCCCTATTACCATACCTAGTTTTATGTGGTGATGAAGAGCAAACCCTGGGCTTCATGTATGCTAGGCAAGCACTCTACCAAGGGAGCTACACCTGCAGTCTGCAGCTTGTTTTGTTTTGTTGTTGAAGTAAGGTCTCATTGTATGAGTCAAGTTGGCCTTTAACTCACTATGTAGCTTTCTTAGTCACTGTTCTATTGTTGTGAAGAGGTACCATGACCAAGGCAACCCTTATAAAGCAAAGCATTTAACTGGAGTTTGCATATAGGTTAGTCTATGTTCACCATGGCAGGAAACAGACAGGCATGGTGTTGGAACAGTAGCTGAGAGTTTTACATCCTGATTCACTGGAGGCAGACAGAAAGAAATGATGGGCCTAGCATGGGCTTTTAAAACTTTAAAGACTGTTGGGAGGTGGAAGGGACCTTGAATAAGGATATACAGGGATGGAAAAAAAAAATTCAGAGGGAAAGCTGAACACAAAGTAAATATATATATATATATATATTATTTGCATTATCACCCTTGATAAGTCATGCTTATGATTTTTATCTTTTTTATAGTTATTGTTAACTTTTCAGCATTTTAAATTCATTTTACTGTTTTTCTTGATAAATACAAAATAAATAAAGAAGAAAAAAAAAAAAACTTTAAAGACTACTCCCGAGTGAGTCACCTACTCCATCAAGCCCACACCTTCTAGTCCTCCCACTAACTGGGGACCAAACATCTAAATTTATGAGCTAACAGGGCCATTATCATTCAAATCACTATAGGAACCCCAATTGGCATTGGACTTCAGATCTTCCTGTCTTAGCCTTTCTAGTGCAGAATTATAGGTGTCTGACACCACACTTGGTTTATGAATGTGTGTGTGTGTGTGTGTGTGTTTATTCTGCAGATCAAACCTAGAGTCTTGTATGTACTAGGAAAATGTTCAGTCATTGAACTAAACCTCTTGCCTTCATTATAGTTTTTATTTATATTTTATAAGAACTAATGTTTTTGTTTTGTTTTGTTTTGTAGGGCATGGTGTCATACACCTTTAATTCCAGCACTCTGGAGGCATAAGCAAGTATATATCTGTGAGTTTGAGGCCAGCCTGGTCTACATAGCAAGTTCCAGGACAGCCAGAGCTACATAAAGAGACCCTGTCTCAAAAAAACCAAATCAGGTGAACAGCCCAACTAATAGTTTGTCCATCTTTTCTTTTCTTTTTAAATGTTTATTTTATGTGAATTGATGTTTTGTCTGCATGTATAACTGTGTCAGATCTTGGAATTAGACAGTTGTTAGCTGTCATGTGGATGCTGGGAATCAAACTCAGGTCCTCTGGAAGAACAGTCAGTGCCCTTAACCACTGAGCCATCTCTCCAGCCCCATCTTTTCATGTGTTTATTTATGTTTATATATCCTAATATCATTTATGTTGCTATGTAAAAAAATATAAAATAGCGTTAGAGGAGAAAGGCTTTATTTTAGCTCATCATTCTAGGTTCCAGTCCATTACTTTGGGGAAGTCACAGCAACAGGAGCTGGTGACAGCTAGTTACATCACATCCACAGTCAAGAGCAGAAAGAAATTAACATATACATGCTCAATTTCTGGCTTGCTCTTATGGAGCTTTCTTCTCTTATATTGTTCGGAATCCCCTGTCTAGGGGTTGTTGGTACCTCCTACAATGGGCAGGTCCTACTAGATCAATTAGCAATCAAGATAATCCCCACAGATACGTCCACAGGCTAACCTAATCTAGATGATTTTTCACTAAGGCTCTCTTCCAGGTGATTGTTGATTGTCAAAAAGACAGTTAAAACTAACCAGCACATCAATCTTTAGAAAAATATGTTTTCTGTGTGTGTGTGTCTGTCTGTCTGTCTGTCTGTCTGTGCAGGTTTATGAACATGAGTATGGAAGCCAGAGGACAACCTTGGGTTTCAATCCTCAGTCATAGACCACCTTAGTTTTTGAGACAGAGTTTTATTGGCTTGGACCTTGACAAGTAGACTAGCTGGTCAGTGAGCCTCAGGGACCTCTGCCTCTCCAGCACTGGATGACAAGTGTGTATCATTTAAAAAATGTCTGCCCTTAAAAACAAAACAAACAAACAAACAAAACCTCATGTCCTCATGTTTGCAGAGCACTCACTTCGCTGACTCAGTTCTTACTTGTGCTTTTATTATAAGGGTTCCTTTGTGTGTGTGTGTGTGTGTGTGTGTGTGTGTGTCTGTTTGTATGTATGTGTGAGTGTGTGTGTGTGTATGTGTTAGCCAAATGCTCTACCATTGAGCTATAATCCTAAAAGGATGGGATCCCCCCATTATTTTTTTTTTTTG
Organism: Sigmodon hispidus; assembly: GCA_004025045.1. NCBI lineage: Eukaryota > Metazoa > Chordata > Mammalia > Rodentia > Cricetidae > Sigmodon > Sigmodon hispidus. Next base: position 26,802 of record PVIH01021290.1, on the reverse strand, counting down.
AAGTGGTATCTTGCTAAGTTGCCTGGGTTGACCTCAAGCTTACAGTATAGCCCAGACTGGCCTAAAATTCTCAATTTCCCTGTCTCTGCCTTCCTTCTGAATATGATTACATGCCACCAAACTCAATAGTGTTCCAAGCTGAGGGAAAAAGCAAACAAAAATTGAGAATTTAAGCCACTGCCTGAGAGTTATTTAATAAGTGTCTTTTGGTATGGACCCAATGGCTGGGCTCCTTTATCCACTGTGATTCTCTGCTGCAAGGAGTCCAGTTACTTGGTTGTCATCCTGGGGATATTTAAGATTGTCATTATCTAGATCCATCCAATGCAGGATTGAGGCCCCAAATCCAAATGTAGATAATGTAACATCCTCCATTGATTTCCTGTGAGCTGAATGACCAACTGCCTGTCTTAGTAGAACATGGGCTCCTGGAGTGGGATCAAGGTTCTGCTGCTCTGCCATGTTTTATGGACTTCCTTGGGAATTATGGCAGTTTATGAAACTATGAGGAGAATCCATGCATGGTAGAATATCAAGGTGGGCTTGCCTTCTGACAGTGGCTGTGTGGGGCCAATTAGAATATGAAGGGTTATTTACTTGGAAATGAAAAGGCAGCGATTCTATTGGTCAAAGCTGTCTTATAGAAAAAGCCTGAAATTAGTCTTGGGAATGGAAGTCATGGGAATAGATATGGCTGTACAATAGAAGGGCATTTATTTAATTTTTCTTTTTGAGAAGGATCTTGTATAGCCCAGGCTGGCCTAAAACTTGCTATTTATTCAGGAAGATGATCTTGAACTTCTGATCCTTCTACCTCTATCTCCCAAGTGCTGGACTTACAGATATGTGCCATCACATCTTGATCCCACAGCTTTGTGCATGGCAGACAAACATTCTACCATCTGAACTACAGCCCCCAACCCAGGAGCAAGTTTTTAAAACTCAGAGGTAATAGAAGATAGGAGCTTCTTGAGGACAGTGAGCTTTCTGTCCCTGCTTAGGGGAATAAGCAGAGGCTGTCTGCTTCTGTGGAGGGACTCCCTTAGAGCCTCTCACAGCCCGTGTGGAGTAGAGACTAGAAGTAGGGGCCATTTAGAGATTCTTTTAGCCCTCAAAGCTTGCATGTCATGGCTTCTGATTTTATAGGGACTTCCTGTCCATATAGCTGAGATTGCTCCCAGCCCAGATTTGTCATGTCTCACTGATCCCGAGGGCTAAATTTGGAATTTAATAATAACACTTTGGATTTATGTAGCCTGTTTCCTTGGAGGCGCTTCATCTGTTATCCCATTAATTCTCATAACGTCCCTGGGCAGAAGGTGAGTGAGCAGAGAGATGAGAAGGGATCTCTCTCTGGCTTACACATCCTGAAGGTGAGAGGGGATAGCTGCCCTGGGAGCAAGCTAGGGACTGCAGCATGACCTGAATCATTGCCTCCCGGGCTGGCCCTCATGGAAACAGGCTGCCTTTGGGTGAACTGAACATCTCTCAGAATGATGTTCATGTCTCAGAAAGTGTGTTGGTAGTTTAGTTCCACACAAAAAAATTATAAACCCTATTCATTGTGCATAGGAAGAAGCCATTATAGTAGGAAAGAGTGATTGTAACACCATGTAAGAATGTGAAGCCTGAGCATCAAGGTACATTGGGAAGGCCATTGTGTCAACTGAACCCAAGATGGTTTCTGTGAAGGGGGGGGGCATGCTAGAGCAAATCCTAGCAGTCTGGTGCTGAGATTTCTTGTTGGTTTTCCTACCTCCCAATGGGATGCAGGTAACACCATTTTCTCTAGGATAATGTAGGACTCTTAGTCCATGACTGGAGCGCTTCAGGATGCAAAGATAGGGAGGCAGATTATCTCCAGGAGGGATAGTGGATTCCTCTGGTACTGTACCATAAGTGGCTGGGGGAATTGAGCAGGAATGGAAGGGGAGAAGCCCAGGTGGGGTGCTGGATCAGTTCCTTTTCTCATTGCTGTGATGAAATAGTTGTCAAGAGAAGCTGGAGGGAAGAAGAGTTATTTTGGCTTACAGTTTTGGGGGACTGTAGTTCATCATGGTGGAGAGGGTGAGGTGAATGGTCTCTTTGTGTCTCCAGTCAGGAAGAACAAAGAGATGAATGCTGGTGCTTGTCCTATTTTCTCCTTTTTCTTCATCCTGGGACCCTAGCTCATGGTATAGCCAACCCAGATTTTAGGGTGAGTCTTCCCACTTGAATTAAGTCAATCTGGAAGCTTCCTCATAGACACTCCCAGAGGTTTGTTTGCTAGGTGATTGGAGAGCTTGCCAAGCTGACATCCATATTGACCATCTCAACAACCTTGCTAGACGAACAGGCTGACTTGGAGGTTTATAAATGCTCTAGACCATGATGACAGTACTTCTCTACTCAGTCTTTCAAGGCACCTGACTTTTATAACCCTCTCAGGATCTGAAACTTCAAGCCTGGGCAATTGGAATTCTGGTTAGACTGGACATTCATTCCAGCCTTCATCAGGGAACATCTTGGTTGAGCTTCAGAAACCAAGGGCTACAAACCCAGCAGACTGCATCCATAGATGGCAGACAGATGTTTGGAAAATTACCTGGCACTGCACAACTCTTTTCTTTCCCTTTTTGGAAGTGAAGGAATGGGAGCTGCAGATGTGATACAGATTCCTGCAGGAAGAAAAAGAAGTATATGAACAAACCTGGAGCTACCCAAGATGTGCTGGGCCTAGAGAATAAATGGAAAAGTGTCTGGGGATGTGGGTGGAGCCGACTGTGCAGGAGTAGTAGCAGGTCTTTACAACGTGAGTTGTTCCTGGAGGTGGCATGTGAGGCTTGGTGTGAGCCATCATGTGTGCCTTGGTCAGATGTGGAGCCTCTGGGATTCAATCCTCACCTCCTTCCTACTTCTCTACTCTGTGGAGGATAACTTGATTCTTTGCCCAACTGGACTGAAAGCCTCATTTCTCTGCATCCTGGACTTTTCCTTTTCTATTACATAACTTATTCATTGATAGACAATTTGTCTCATATCTGGAGTCTAGCTGCTTACCACCCATCACTCAATTCTGGTTTAAGCCATTGACATATCTTCTTACCTGTCTTATCTTCATTCGACATCACTGTGCTTCCAACACCTTTATCCCTTAGCTACCTTTTCTTTGACTCTCACATAGCTCAGGGTGATCCTAAACTTTATTTGTATCTGAGAATGAACTTGATTTTTTTTTCTGAGACAGAGTCTTACTGTGTGGCCTAGGCTGGCCTGAACCAGCTATTAAACTCATAGATATCTGTTTGTTGTTGTCTGCATCTTCCTCCCAAGTACAGGATTGAAGGTATGATCCATCATGCTTGGTGACCAAATTTTAAACTCCTGCTTCTACCTTCTGAGTTCTAGGATTATAGGCATGTGCCACTATACTCAGTTTACACAGTCCTGGAGATTGAATCCAGTGCCTTTCACATTCTAGGCCAGGGCTTTACCACGACAAGCTGCCGCACCCCTAGTTACTTTTGCAATCAACAGAGTGTGTGAAAATATGCATCCTCTAAACTAGTCCTCTGTCTCAAGCCTCCAGGGTTTCACATTTGCCTCTTTGCCCCAGCTGTGTCTCTGCTGGGGTTTTTGGGGGATTTTGTTTGTTCTCCTCAGAATTCCTTAGTATCTTCTTGGTTACTAATCGAGCCTCTGCCTCAGGGAAGCACATGAGGCAGATGGATTCGTGGTATATGTATGTCATTCTCCCCCCACCTATGTCCCTGTGCTTCAAACATTGTCTGGCACACAATTAATAGATTTCTGTTGATTGACTGAGCTGTGGCTGTGCGGGAAGGACTGTGCTGGGACAGAGGAGGAAGAGAAGCCAGGAGGCTGGGGCAGGGTTTCTAACAAGAGGTGATGATAGTCACAGTATCTCATCGGTTTCCAGGGCCAAGATTTAGGGCCCTTCTCCACTATTGATGTCAACTATCAATAAGAGCATTTAGCACTTTCTAAACCTCAATTTCTAATTTTTAAAGATTTATTTATCACACCATTTTATGTGTGAATGCTTTATCTGCATGTTTGTGTGTGTTATACATGCATGCCTTGTGCCTGAGAAGGCCAGAAGAGAGCACTGGGACTGGAGTTACATACAGGTGGCTATGAGAAGCCATGTGCATGATGGGATTTGAACTGGAGTCTTCTGCAAGAGCAGCAGTGATACTAACCACTGAGCCATCTCTTCAGTTACCTGCCACATCCATTTCTAATCTGGAAGAACTTCAGCACATAGAGGGATTTCTTTGTAAGATGGGAACAGATAAGGACAGCCTCTTATCTCCAGGCGGAAGAAGTCCCTCTGTGTATAGTACTGAGTTCTTGCCATTATGCCGGGGACACAAGACAAGGATTTGCTCAATGGTTACTTGGTACTTGGTCAACAGGGGTCACAAGGTATCTCTTACTCCAGGTACTTTCTATTAAGTTGGACAAAAAGATGTTGGTCCAGTGATTTGTGGGAAAACAGATCTTGCAGGATCTTCTGGTTACTTCTCTAGGGTGTATACTGCATTCCTACTGTTCCCACTATTTGCATGTCTTGGGGTAGGTCTAGATGTCCACAGCCAATAGAAACATCATGTCTGTAGTTTAAGAATGTGCAGTGGCTCAGCCAGTTAGCAGATGGAAGCACCCTTGGGCAATACCACCACAGACATTTCTCTCTCACAAAAGGCTGCTGAGACTGAAGAGGAGAGCAAAACAGGGAAATAGCTAGATCATTGAAAAGATGCATGAAGACTTCAAAACCCCTGTTTTGGAGTCTCCTCTTGTCTCTCCAGTTATAGAGGCTAATCAATATTATTTAAGGTAAAAAAAAATCATTAAGGTAGAATGATAGTGGTACATACCTTTAATCCCAGCACTTGGGAGTCAGAGGCAGGTGAATTTCTATGACTTTGAGGGCAGCCTGGTCTACATAGAGAGTTCCAGGACAGAGAAACCCTGTCTCAAACAAAAAGCAATAAAGCAAGCAAACAAAGATTGTTAAAAATATGTTTAAGGTGGTTTAAATTGGTTTATCTGTAGCCAGACATGGTGGCACATGCTTTTAATCCTAGCACTCAGGAGACAGAGGGAGGTGGATATTTGTGAGTTTGAGGACAGCCTGATCTATAATGTAAGTTCCAGGACAGTCAAAGTGTCCTTCACATAGTGAGCCTCTATCTTGAAAAAAAGAAAAAATGGTCTATCTGCTACTTGCTATTGGTATAAATTATTTTGCAGGGCATGGTGATGCAGTTTGTATTTTTAGTACTGGAGGGTGAAGCTACTGGACCAAGAGTTCAAGGTCAGTCTCGGGTACATAATGAATTTGAGGCCAGTCTGAGCTATGTGACACCCTGTTTCAAACAACAAAAAATTTTTAATATAAATTATACTACAGTGTGTGTGTGTGTGTGCCTTGAATATATGTAATATATACCATGTACATGCAGGTGCTTGCAGAGGCCAGAAGAAGGCACCAGATCCTATGGAATCAGAGTTATAGCTGGTTTTGAACTCCCAAAATGTGTGCTAGGAATGAAACCTGGGTCCTCTGCAAGAATAGGAAGTGTTCTTAACCACTGAGCCATTTGCCCAGTCCTGTACATAGTCAGCAGGCAGGAGGGAGATGTATGTACTTACATCACATGTAAGCAACTGGAGACAGACAACAGGCAGTGAGGAAAGTTGGGGCAGAGCCTGGCGTAACTTTTGCTTGAAAAGCCTTCAGGACCTTGTCCAAGCTCTTGTTCTATATCAGCCTTTGTCTTTTTTTTTGAGGCTAGGTTTTATGTAGCCCAGGCTGGCCTTGAATTTTCTATGTAACTGAGGGTGGTTTTTAACTCCTGATCCTCCTGAGTTGAAATTTCTATCAAGTGTTGAAATTACAGGAATGCACACTTCACCACACCTGGCAAAAAATGCATCTCTCTCTCTCTCTCTCTCTCTCTCTCTCTCTCTCTCTCTCTCTCTCTCTCTCTCTCTGTACATGGTGTGCATGCACCTGTGTATATATGCTTGTAGGGCCTGAGGTTTACTTCAGTTACCCTGTTTCAGCTATCTCTGTGCATGTGGCGCTCATCAGTTTGGTTGTGGTGGCTGCCCAATACACTTCAAGGATCTACCTGTCTTGCCTGCTCCCACCAGGTTACAGAGATGCATCACTACATCCAGCTTTTTACATAGGGCCGGAGATTTGAGCTCCAGCCCTCATGCTTGTATAGCAGGCACTTCACTGATTGAGCCATCTCCCTACCTTCTGCCTGGAGTGTTTCTTTATTGATATATTTACATTCCTAGACACTCTGACATTTTATCCATGCACCCCAGATTTAAGAATCCCTTAGTGTCAGGCAGTTAAAGAGCATTCACAAACATGTGTTTATGAAACTGTGTGTACCTCTATTCCTACATATCAGAGCTCTTTTACTCATAAACATAGCTGCAGAGGCCAACTCTAACACCTGCTGAGCATGAACACACACAGCCACAGGTGCATCCAAAGAGATATTTGCAAGTTTGTTGTATCTATCATAAGAACCCATGTACCCACCCCATGAAATGAGTCCACAACTGATATCCATGCCCACACAGGGAGATGCAGGAACATGTGCTGCTGCACACAACACACAGTGTAGGGATATGCATGCCTGGCTCAACCCTGAGCCTTCTGTCCCCATGTAAACACAGTCAGGCCCAGGCCACTGGGTCTCAGTGGACATGGAGGAGTAGGGGTCAGACTATGCCATCCAAACATTGCCTCTAGGTACCAAGAGGGCTCAGTCCAGAAGAACAAAAGTACCACCCACACTACTTTCCAAGGCATGAAACAAGGAGACAACAAAGCTTTAATCTGTGTCCTTATGGGGTCAGGGATTTATCTAACATAGCTGCCCCAAGAGTGCACCACTAGGGCCCTCAATGGAGGTTTGTTTGACCCTCAGGAGCAGCAGGCCTATGGACCGAGTACAATGCTTGATATGCCCTCAAAGGAAAGCATTCTTCATTGGTAATGAACATTATGTCTGCAGAAACTAATGGCCCCACCTCCTATTCAGTTTATGTAAAATAAAACAGGCCATATGTTGCTGCTTCCAGAGTTTGGGTGTTTAAATTAAATGTTGTTTAATGAATATTCAAACCCATTTGCTCCGAAGTTGTGTTCAATGTGGTGGTGGCTTTTATCCGCCCCCTTCTCCAAAGCTCCCTCCCTGATTCCATACCCAGGGTATTAAACCATTAGAACGGGGTGTGAACATCTAGGCATCTGTCTTCCAACGGGAAGTTGGATATTAAAATGCCAAAGCAGACAACAATATAAAGGCATACGTACAGTGAGAGGGGCTGGCCAGTTTGTTGTTGTTGTTGTCATTTGGTAATTAAGACCAAGGGGCTTTTGACTTGAGTTTTATGTGTGTAAGAAACAGGTAGGGGGTTGAGAGATATCCCCCTCTTTGCCCTTTGCTTTGCCTCAGCCTAGACTGGGGGCTCCATGGTGGCCTCTGTATAACAGGTTTATTGACGAGTGTCAACTTGGTGGTGTAGAGAAATGAAATAGTTTCATTTTCCCCCAGACACTTCTTATTGCTGAACTCTGTCAAATTACCTTTAACACCGGCTAGAATGGAGTCTATAACTTGACAGCCATTGGAGGTCAAAGCTAGAGGTTTAAGGCTGGGTTGGAGCTCAGTTGAGTACTTGCCTAGCATGCACAGAAATCTGGCCTTAATCCCCAGCACTACTGGTGTGGTACAAGCCCACAATACCAGCTCTTGGGAGGTAGAGCAGGAGGATCAGAAGTTCAAGGCCATCTTTGGTTATATAATGAATTTCAAGCCAGCCTGGGCTACATAGAAGACTGTGTCAAAAATGCACACACACAGACAAAACACTATGGGCTCATAGAGGGTTGAAATTTCCTTTGTCCCATTTAGGCTCACACCTGGACTTGGAGGGTGGGAGCTTCAGACACAGTCTATGTTCTGTCACTCATTTGCCAATTTAGAGCCTTAGGTTTGCTCTGGGGTTGGTAACAGGACTTCCTGGGGGTTGTGGGAGAAGTAATTCCCATGAAATGTCAAAGGAGATTGGCCCTGTTTTCTCAATGGCTTTCTTCCTTAGCTAGTGTGGTGGTCTCCATGTAGACTGAGAGGCTGCTGTCAGAGGCTGAGTTCAATTTTGGCTGGCACACAGCACTGGGAACTTCTTCATAATTCAAATATTGCACATCCCTAGTCTTTTTTCTGGGTGAGCCATTGTTTCTCTAGGACTGTTTTGGAGTTCTGGCTCATTCTCTAACTTCTGTACCTTCAGGTCACCACATAGGTAGTGCCATGGGACCAGGAATGCAAAAGCTCCCCCAACATTTTCTTCCTAGGCCTTGTCTTGGGGTATGCGCTCTTCCACCTTCGGTGATCTCCAGGAGGATGGGAATACTGTGCATTGTGCCTAGAGGGCTGGATCTCCATCACTCACACTTTGCCTCCCAGCTCTGTTGTCTTCTGTCCCAATAATATCAGATTGGCATTGCAGATGCTGGAGCTTGGCCAGCACCCAGCCAGGCAGGAAAACACTACCTTCTCATCCCTCCACTACCCTCTTTCAGAGTGTGATTCTCTGGAGCTCCCCTTTCCCTTCTCACCTCCCGTGTGTGTGTGTGTGTGTGTGTGTGTGTGTGTGTGTGTGTGTGTGTGTGTGTGTGTGTGTGTGTGTGTGTACATGTGTGTGTGTGTACATGTGTATGTGTGTGTGTGTACATGTGTATGTGTGTACATGTGTGTGTGTATGTGTGTGTGTGTACATGTGTGTGTATGTGTGTGTACATGTGTGTGTACATGTGTGTGTGTGTGTGTGTGTGTGTGTGTGTTGGCTATTAAAGGGTCTGGGTCAGATTATTTTTTTCTCTGTGTCAGGTCCTTGTTGAAACCTTTGGGGAAACATCTGTTGCCAGTGCCTCTGTTTTTGTTTCTGTCTTCCTCTTTGTCCTTGCTTATGCCTACTGTCTAATCCCTTACAACAGTAAAATTTGCAACTTCCAGGGTTGTCTATGATTAGAATGACTTTAGGAGCATACTAAATTTAGGGTGGGTGATTTTAGGAAGGATGTCATTCTCTCTTTCTATCACCAAGTTATCTCCTAAGAAGCTCATGTTTCTTCCATGCTTCCAGTTATAAGCCCAGTATAGGACACCTCTATACACCCTCACTATCCCTGACCACTGTGCAGCTCTGTCTGCATTTGGAAAAAACACCAATTTTAACCTGCTTATATCTAATTTTCTTATATGCTCTTACCTTCTGTCTCTTACAGGCCAAGCCACTGTTTCCTTCACAGTGGGAGCTGGACTCACCAGCATTAATTAGGCAACTGTGCACCAGGTCTTGTAATAGGTGTTGGGGCTCTGTTGTTGGTTGTTTTTGCTCTTTTTAGGGGAGGACTGCGCCATCCAGCTCCCAAATAAATCACACATGGAGGCTAATTATTATTAGAAATACTTGGCTTTAGCTTGGCTTGTTGCTAGTCAGCTTTTCTTACTTTTAAATTATTTCACCTACCTTTTGCTTCTGGGCTTTTTCCTGTTCTTACTTCTGTATATTTTTCACTCTTACTCTGTGCCTGGTTGGGTGGCTGGGTAGCTGGCCCCTAGCATCCTCTCCTTGTTCTCTTGCTCCTCCTTCTTTTCCTCTCCTGTTTATTCTCTCTGCCTCCCAGCCCCACCTATACTTTCTCTTGCCTCACTATTGGCCATTCAGTTCCTTATTATAGATAGGCAAAATTCACAGAATTAAACAAATGCAACATAAAAGAATGCAATATATCTTTGCATCATTAAACAAATGTTCCACAGCATAAACAATTGTAACATATCTTAAAATAATATCTACAACAGGGCTTCAATGATAACCAAGAAGGATCTTGGTCCAGTGACTCTCAGGAAGGGGTGAAAGATGGGAAGCACAGGAGATGCACTCTTGAACTTAGCCAACTTACAACAGTAAAATTTGCAACTGTAGTCTCTGAGTTTATTTAGTTTTGGATTATAATAGTCAGCAAAGGGAGATATGTAAGAAGGGCTTTTGGGGAAAGGGGACAGTAAGAACAAAGGTGTAGAAGTTAGAGATAACATGGAGGGTGCTGAGGAGCCAAGTAGCCTGTGGTTCTAGAGACCAGTGGGGAGTAGATGCCTCCTCTTGGCCTCTCTGAAGGTGGAGGCAAGATGAGGCAAGGCAGCTTCCTATCACTTGTCCAAGAGACCCGGCCCTCCTTCTGGGCTCAGTTCTTGAATCTTGAACCTTCTTCATTTTTGACTTCTGTTTTTTTCTGGGGTCCATGATTTCACACCAGAATCTAGCTGCCTGATTTCATATGGTCCCTGGAATAGGATGTTTACCTTTTGGTATTGCTTTTTGCACACAGCAATATATGCCTCAGGATAATGGAATTCCCCATGAACTGGTATCACCATAGCTCAGCTCATGGCTTCCATTCAACTGTCTGGGAGGTTGAGGTTTGGTAGTTTTCTTTCCTGGCCTGGCTGTATACATGTGACCACATGTGCACACGTATATATATCTTAGGAGAAAATGGACTGGGTGCAGTAGCAAACTTCTATAATCTTAGTATCTGGGAGGCTGAGAAAGGGGCTTCCATGTTTGAGACCAGCATGAGTTACAGTGAGATCCTATCTTAACAAGCAAAATGTCTACGAGGAACCAATATCCCATCTCCAAATTTGTTCTTGTGATTACAGGAAGGGGAATCTCTCTCCACTAACCTGGTCACCTTCCTCACTGTATATTGTTCATAGGGGGTATTTCTAGCCCAGTTTGGTAAACAATCTGGTGCCAAGCCTACTTGATGCCAAGACTCTTTCAAGTGACAATAGAAACTTATAGAATGCATGTTCCTAAACAACAGAGCCTGGAAATTCAGATACTAGACATTCCAGAAGGAAATCACTAATTTATTTCCTCATTCTTCCAACATACTTCAGAACCAGGGATGAGACTGGAAGAAAGCAGAGTGAGTGAGTGGTAGAGGCTGAGAGGAAGTAACTAGCACATTCTCTGCTTCTTTTGACAGCATTGTCATAACCACCAGTAAGTCCCTCAGAATGAGATTTGATGCTTGTCTAGCCCTGGCCATATTCCCCACTGGGGACTCATGTCTCACTCCATCATTACTTCCTTCCATCAGTCCTGCTTCCCTTGAGGAAGCATGCTCAGAAAGCATAAGCCAAGGGTCCATTGTCACTCAGCATAGACAGGGGTAGAGTATGGACAAATTGTGGGATCCTCTTGTTCCTGAGTGACCACAAACTGCAAATTGTGCCTATAGCATGTAGTTCTGATGATAATACACACAGACAAGGTTCCCTAGGACAGGGAAATCTCTAGAGCAATGGTTCTCAACCTTCCAATATCATAATGATATGACCCTTTAATATAGTTCTTTGTATTGTGGTGCCTTCCCAACCATAAAATTATTTTGTTATTACTTCATAACTAATTTTTTTAGTGTTGTGAATCATAATGCAAATATCTGTGTTTTCCCATGGTTTTAGGCTACCTCTGTGAAAGGGTTGTCAGACCCCCAAAGGAGTCCAGACTCACAGATTGAGAACGAGTTTCTAGATGCTCTCTATTCCTGAGGATCTATGAGATTGGCAAAATGATCCAGCCTGCTTTCTGAGGTCTTCAAGCATCAGATATGCTTGATCCTGTACCCAGTTTGGGACCCTTCATAACCATGGGGCAGAGGTTCTAAAAGTCAAATGTCTATTTCAAACCCCATATCCAGGTGTTTGTTTTTGTTTTTGTTTAATGACATTCGAGCTAGAGACAACTGGTTGACCTGAGTGCACTCAGGTCTCTACACTGTGCTGCCAATGCAGGAGGATTAGAAAGCCCTTGTGAGGGTAGAAGAGGTAGCCAGGAGTCAGATGTGTCATCTGTGCACTCGAGACAGTTCTGCTTTCCTGGAAGGGGCATGGGGAGCAGGTAAGAGGTCAAGACATGGCTGGAAGTGTTGGGCAAAGATTAACTCCTATGACAAGGTAAACATTACACTTCAATTCGAATTTTTATGTTTTCATTACTATTAAGAGTTTCTTAAAACCAAACAGTCAGCCAAGCAAGCCACCCCACATACCCTTCAATTCTTTGTAATATGTTTCTTCTGTGCCTCCTTGTTGCTGGTCATCATATGAAAAAAAGATAAGTGGTGGACAGACAACCTGTCACATTATTCTATTTTGATACTGTATTTTGCTAAATAATTTCTTTTATTGATATTTCCATAAGTGTATGCAATGTATTTTTCTCATATTAATTTTCCCTATCAATTTCTCCTGTCCCTTCTCCCTCACCCTCATCTGTCTTCTCATCTTCTGCTTCCATTTCCTCTTCCCTGTCTTCCTCATCCCTTTTTCTTCTTTGTTTTTGGTAATTCAACAAGTTTAATTAGGGTTATTTACAGGAATATGGATAATGTACCAGTGACCACACAACTGAAAAAAGTCTCTCCCTACATTTTGTTAAATGTTTTCTAAACCATACTATCAGGCTTTATTTCCATGGGAAATAAAAAATATTTCTTGATGTCTAGGAGTCCAAATCTAAAAATCTCTGGTGTTCAGAACACATTTTTCCTGCCACTGAGCTACATATACCCAACCTGAAATGAGAAATTTGAGCAAGAAAGAGGTTAGAAAAATTTCCCAAGGTCAAAGAGTTTGTCAGTAGTAGAGCCATCATTTAAACCCAAGTCTTTTGACTTGGAGCAGCTTGCTTGCTAATGATGCAGTGGCCTGGCAGGGTTATAACTTTGTCAGTTCCAGGCACTCAAAACAAGCAATCCTTTATGCCGTGTCTGGACATGAAGTGAAGGTCAGTAACTGTGGGAGTATTTCAGATTTTTTGCCTGCTCTTCAAACATAACCAGGCTATTTGTAGGGGCCTAATCTGCAGATTTACCCAGAAGATTTGGGTGAATTATGTAGACATGTGGATCTTGAACTCTTAAAAAGGGTATTCAGTCATCATGGGGTTGTGTCCTTTGTAATAGAACCAAGAGACCTTGAATGATGCCTCTGCCTCTAGATATACACCTGTGGAAGACACTAGCCCATTTATGCTGATGGAATCATTGACTTGCATGGAACACTGCCTACTGGTGGGAACTCATGCACCAGGGATTGAGAAAAATGCTGTTACTGGAGGAGGAGGGCAAGGACTTTCCACTAGAAAGCACAGCTGGCAGGACACGTGTAAACCAGATCTGAGAGGCCAAGGTGACTTCTTTCTTTGTCTCTGTCTCCAGCATCCAACTCTCTTGGGCTGGGTGTCTAAACACTTGTGACTCTATAACTAAAATATCTGATAGAAGCAATTTGAGGGAGAAAGATTTCTTTTGGCTTATGATTTTAGAGCATTTTAGTTCAAGGAAGGCATGGCAGAGTGGCTCTAATCCATGGTAGTGAGGCTGTGGCTTCTTATAACTTGGTGGATCCATAAGTAGAGAGAGCAAAGCCAAAATCAGGGATGGGATTACCTATCCTAGTGGCCTACTTCTGCCGCTGATGCCCCACCTCCTAAAGGTTCCGGAACCACCCTAAATGGTACCCACTAGCTGGGAACAATATCCAAAACATGAGCTTGAGTGGAACATTTCAGATTTCAACAATAACACTGGCTTTTTTTCCTCTTTGTCTTTGTTCCGATTTGCTTTCCATTGATGGGATAAACACAGTGACCAAACTTGGGGAGGAAAAGATTACTTTACCTTATACCTTATAGTTCATCATAAAGGGAAGTCAGAGCAGAAACACAAGGCAAGAACTGGAACAGAGACCATGGAGAAATGCTGATTATTGGCTTGCTTTCCCTTAGTTCCTTTTGGAGCTGCCAAGGGGGCATAGGATGGTCAGGAGGTTCCCTGTAGACAATAGGACTTTGGTTAAGTTATGCTTGAGTTACGGGGCTGGAGAGAAGGCTCAGCAGTTAATACCATGTACTGCTCTTACAGGGGACCCCAATTTGGCTCCAAGTAACCACATTGGGTGGTTCAGAACCACCTGTAACTCCAGTTTCATGGAATATGACTCCCTCTTCTAGACTTCATGGGAACCTGTACTCACATGTGCACATAGCCCCCTTCTCCATACATAATTAAAACTAAAACTAAAATAAAATAAACACTTAAAAAAGAATCAAGATGGGGAAATCCTGAGGTCCTTGGCTGGAGAAGTGAATGCTCCTCCAGACACAAGCTTGGAACATATGTTCTCCTCTTCCACCTAAAATAGGACAATGGCTAAAAGCCAGATGAGATACCCAGTGATAGAGTGCCAAGTCCTTTCTTGGCAACTTGGACAGGATCAGATTTGGAAGGCCTGAGATTACCTCTCTCCCTGTTGGAACTGGGGGAGGAGATAGCAGTTCCAAGAACAAAGAGAGAGAAGTGAGAAAGAGGGTCTGGAGCAGGTGGGAGGGTGATCTTGTCCATCTTCCTTAGGGCCTGGAGAAGCAGAGGCAATGGCATCCTATTTTGTGGGCTCCATGTTTCTGACCAGAGGACATAGCCTTTCGTCTGACCTTTTGTTGTTGCTTTGAGTCAGGGTATCGCTCTGTAGATCATGTTTGTCCAGAGCTCACTATCCTCCTCAGTTTCCTGATATATCCCATTGCTAACTATTAGCTGCCCATTCTGCTCTTAGAGTGGGTGGCAGTGAAGATGAAGAGCATGTGGGCATCTTTGGTATCCTGGAGCTTACCAGGTCTTCCAGCATACTCAGGATGCAGCTGGTGGCCTTGCAGTAATTGCTGGTCTACATAGTAAGTTTTTTTTTTTTTTTTTTTAAACTTTATTTATTTATTTGCCTTGGTGTTTGCCTGGAACTGGAACTACAGACAGTTGTTAGCTGCCATGTGGGTGCTGGGAATCGAACCCGGGTCCTCTGGAAGAGCAGACGGTGCTCTTAACCACTGAGCCATCTCTCCAGCCCCTACATAGTAAGTTTGATGTCATCCTGGGCTACATGAAGCCTTAAAAGACAAACAACAATGCAAATACATCTTTTCCTTCCTTCCTTCCTTCCTTCCTTCCTTCCTTCCTTCCTTCCTTTTCTTTCTTTTTTTTTTTTTTTTAAAAACTTTATTTATTAATTATTTATTTATTTATTTGCCTTGGTGTTTGCCTGGAACTGGAACTACAGACAGTTGTTAGCTGCCATGTGGGTGCTGGGAATCAAACCCAGGTCCTCTGGAAGAGCAGACGGTGCTCTTAACCACTGAGCCATCTCTCCAGCCCCCTTCCTTCCTTTTCTTTTAAAGGATCTTACTATATTGTCCAGTCTGGCCTCAAACCTCCAGGTTCAAACAATCCTTTTACCTTTGCTTCTGGAGTAGCTGGGACTACAGGTATGTGTCAGTACATCCAGAGGAAGGTGCATCTTCAATGGACAAAGGGTGACCTAGGAAGTAATGTCTTCATTTCCCTTGGCCAAGATGATGAGGAGCAGGTTTCTGGAGTGGCCCTGCCATCCTTCTTCATCCATAGGCTGTCATTTCTGCCTTCCATCCTCAGTGCTGTTTCCACTCCATTGGTGTGACCCACTTAATGGTTATAAGACTCATGGTTTCTACACCAACAGTGTTTGTGTCTGGCTGGAACACAGGCACATTTGTCATCCATTTCTTCTGAACTATGGATCACCTTGATTTGTCTGTGTTCATTTTTCAGAAAGCTCTCTCTCTCTCTCTCTCTCATCAATTCTATTCTTTATTTTTATGAGGTCTCTAGGAATTCAACTCAGGTCACCAGGTTTGCACAGCAAGTGCCAATACCCACTAAGCCATCTCAGCCCACCGTCAGCATAAAGATTTTTAATGGGCCAAATGACAAGATGACCACACTTAATTGGCTACCACAATAACCATTTTTGTTTAGCTGCATGTATGCAAGCTTTTTGTTTCCTCAGAGGACATGTCTTGGGGCTGCTGTGAGCATCTCTCAGTGCATCAGTCACCTCTAGAGCAATGGTCAACTTCCCCCAACCGTCCAACGTAGGAGACTGACCTGGCAATCACTGACAGACAAGGAAGCTTTCTGGCCCGAGGGTTGTTTCTCATGTCATGGAGAGAGCAATAGTATGGGAATCTAAGGACTCCTATAGTAAAAGCCATGGAGCAAGTTCAAACAAGGTAGTAGCTGATAAAATAGAGATCTTAGAGTGGGTCACACAGTTCTCTAAGTACTTTATAGGTCGGAAGCCATTTAATGTACTCAATAGCCCTGTAAAAGATTTACATTATTTCCTTTAGCTTAGAGTTGATTCAGTGAAGGCACAGAGAAGGTAGTGAGGGTTCAAGGTCACAGAGCCACCTGATTGCACATAGTCCTGCAATGTGATCTGGGACAAGCCTCTGGACTCTTTACTGAGTAGCAGGTTTTCTAGTACTAGCCCACTCTCTCTTTCCCATTTGGGCCCTGCAGTCAGACTGTGAACCTCTCTGGACCATATGAACCAGCCAGGGGTGAGATTTCTCTTCCTAGGGACAAAGGAGCTGCCCTAGCCAGCCTTTCTCTCTCCATCACTTTAGTCATCAATCTCTGTGTGAGGCACAGCTTGGGACTAGGCTGCAGACCCGGTGGTTCACTGCCATGTTTTCACAAGCCTGATAAACGAGGCTGCTGCAGAGGCTTGAAGGGTATCTGCGGAAAGTGGTACTGAGCAAGATTCTAGAGGACCTTTTTACACTTCCCATCAATCCTTGCCACCCGGGGACCAGAGGATGCTGGCAGCGTCATGAAGTCCGTCTTTGTTTGGAATCAGACGAAGCTGATCAGGTCTTTTTTCCCAAGGAGTAAGAAAAGGGAGAGCCTCGGATTGTAACTAACCCCCCCACCCCACCCCCCTTTTTATGGACACTGTCTCATTGGATAGGAAGGAGCCCTTTTTAGAACCATGTTACAAAGCACCATATGACTTACTGATTTGAATCTCCACCTGAATCCAGAGAGGAGGGTGCTATTAATCCCAATTTAAAGAAGAGAAAATTGAGGCCAAAGTGTCAGGACATGGATTTGGCCAGGACATGGATTTGGCCCCAGATGCTTCTTTCTGTATTATTTCCTGTACTTTCTTTCATCTATTTAAATTAATTTATGTATTGCACATACGTGTGCAGGTGCACATGTATTTGTGTGAGTACATACAGAGGTCAGCCTTCAGGTGCTGTCTAACTTTTGTTTTGTTTTGACACAGTCTTTCACTGGTCTGGAACTCACAAAGGAAGATAGGCTGATAAGCTAGGGAACATCAGGGATGCCCCTGCCTCTCTCTGCCTCCCCAGTGCTGGGATTACAGGTATACAGCACCAAGCCTGGCTTTCTGGAGGAACTAAGGACTGCATGTTTGCAATTCAAGTACTTTATCAATTGTGCTATGTTCTGTTGATTTGAATTTTATCTTTTAGTTTTTGCATTGCTGGGGGTCTGATCAGGGCACATTAGGCACATGCTCTTCCACTGAGCCCCCCACTCCCAGTCCCTTTGTGCTTCCTTTTAACACTTGAGAGAAACTTTCTATCTTTTGGAGTATCTCTCTTTCCATGCATAGTGTTTTTCTGGTGGCAATTCTTGCTGAGTCTGTCTTCATTAGATACCTAGTTTAACCAAAGATGGCTCAGGTTCAAATCCAGCCATTACTGGCTGCCCTTGAACAGGTTAGGCAAAAGGGAGAACCACACTTCTCACTCTACACATTGGGGATGATAAAGTCTAAGTAGAGATTTTTGTTTGTTGTCTTTTAGTTTAGTCTTAAGGACTCAGACCATGTCCTTGGAGAAGCTAGGAAAGCATTCTACTGTTGAATCACAAGAAAAAAATTAAAGAATTTGTTTTATATGTATAGGTGTTTTGCCTGCATGTATGCTGTGTACCACATGTACGCCTGGTGCCCAGAGGCCAGAAGAGGGCATTGAATTCTCTGAACTGGAGTTTTAGATGATTGTCAGCCAGCACATAGGTGCTGGGACCTGAACCCCTGCCGGGTCCTGCCGGATTTGTTGAAAGAGGCCTGAAGAGAGGAGAGAGGACTGAGAAAAATCGGAGGCGGAAAAATAGAGTTGAAAGGACTCTGTCTGTAGCAGCCCCGAGCTTATTTCTCATCACCTTTAATACACACTCCAAGGTGGGCAAAAAGACTTCCTTCCCATTGGTTCAAGCAACAAACAAGTGTAAGCAACTCCTTAATATTAAGACCAGCTGCAACCATGGCCTTAGGCAAAACATCCTATTCCCGCCCCCACCTCAGACGTCTGGTAACCACGCCCTAGGCCAAACATCCTGTTATTTGTCCTTGGAAACAAAACAAGCTTGAACTCTCTGACCTTAAATCAAGGTGGAAAACAACCCTCAAACTGGAGTCATTGTAAGCTCCCACAAACCCCCATCCTTTGAAGAAGTAAGTGCTCTTAACTACTGGGCCATCTTTCCAGCCCTTACAGAATTTTTTTTTTTTTTTTTTTAAGATTTATTTATTATGTGTACAGTATACAGAAGAGGGTGCCAGATGTCATCACAGACAGTTGTTAGCTGCCACGTGGATGCTGGGAATTGAACTCAGGACCTCTGGAAGAACAGTCAGTGCTCTTAACCTCTGAGCCATCTCTCCAGCCCCAGAATTTTTTTTTTTTTTTTTAGGCAGAGCCCTACCATGTAGCCCCGGTTGTTTTTGAACATACACCCCTCCTGCTTTAGCTCTCTGAGTCCTGGGATTGCAGGTGTTCTACCCATGTCAGGGGAACCCCCAAAGACAGCTCCAAGGGTCTGTCTGACTCTGCCCCTTCTCCCTGCATGGCTTTTAAGTGAGTGTTGAGGATCCAAACTCGGGTCTTAATGCTTACACAGGAAGCACTTACACAAGTGCTGGATGCCCATGTAAACATACAATGGTCAGTTTATTCTTTTGGACAGGTTTGAATGAACCCGGCTGAAACCCTGTGTTCTGATGCAGTAGAAGGAATTCAGCCCCGAGCTCAGAGGTGAGAGGGTTTTTAAAGAAAAGTATACATAAGTGGGGTGTCACACGTTTTGGCATTTCAAGATTGGGTAAACGGACATGGTAAAAGTAATTCCTGAAAACTATTGGTTAAACTTGTGAACCCAAGTTTTGAATCTACTGGCTGAATGTTCTTGGCACAAAACCAAATTCTGAATCCATTGGCTGTCAGGTACATTCCTGACCTTTTTTCTAGGTTCTTCTTAGACCAGGGCCCTGACCTCAGGCACTAAATGATCTTTCCCAGAAATAAAGTTTTGTAATGGTAACTGTACCTTCACACAGGTATGCACACAGCTTGCAAGGTACTTTTTTCCCCCCTAAGATAAAACCTTATGTAGTACAGGCTGGTCTCAAGTTCTCTATGTACTTGAGGATAATCTTGACCTCCTCCTGAGTGTTGTGATTACAGGTGCACACCATAATGCCCAGTTTTTGAGGTACTGGGGATTGAACTTGAGGGACTCACACATACTAGGCAAGCACTCTCCCAACCTCAGCTTTGTAGGAACACATTTTTGGACAAAAGAATTCTTGGAAGAAACTTATGATATCATGCATGTAAATAGTAAGTGTTATTACTGAAGTTATTAGATTGAGACTATTTCTAAGAAATCTGGAGTTAAGTTTGTTCTAACAAAGGATCCATGGCTATGTGGCTCGGTCTGATTTTTGTGTTGCCTTCTCTATCAAAAGAATGTGTGTACATGTTAGATATGGTTTTACTATGTATTCCAGGCCAGCTTCCAACTCTTCTTGCCTTAGCTTCCTAAGGATTACAGATGTGAGTCATCATGCCCAGGCTGATGTGGTTTAGTGAAGACTATTGTGAGATTATCAAGTATTATGCAGGGTTTGCACTGAAAGAAGGAAGCATCTTATCTTTGAGACAAGGTCTCTCACTGAGTCTGGAGCTCCTGGATCCTGCAGGATTGTCCTGTCAATGAGCTCCAAGGGTCTGCCTGACTCTGCCCCTTCTCCCTGCATGGCTTTTAAGTGAGTGCTGGGGATCCAAACTCGGGTTTTCATGCTTACACAGGAAGCACTTTACCATGCCCTCCCACCCCACCTGTGGTGTTCTAATCCACTAGATGTGTTAGGATTGCTTTTTGTTTTCAGCTACTGCAGTGGTGGAGCAATAGTATGCAATCCTTTCCAGCTATTTCCTATGCAGATTCCAGAGGATTTATCACTGTGCTGGGTTCTTCTACCTCAGGGTGTTCCCACTGGTGCAGGAAGGAGAGAACTGAACAGGAATCCACCCTCAGTGCTATTGCCTTTCAGCAGTGTGGTCGTGGACCTAGCTCTGAGGCCTCTGGCCCTTGATTCCCCCCCCCTTTTTTTTTTGTAAAGTGGGCTGTAGAATAGTTAGAAAGAAGTTGACCATTTTGGTACTGAGTAAATTCCAACCTAGCTGATAGAGGGTGTCACCTGCATCCCTTGTAGTAATCCCTTGCCCCTCTTCTCTAGGAGAGCCCTTCTGCCTAGAGAAACGAGCTCTTGGGGTCACATTCGGGGGTCCCTGTGCTTGTCCCGGGGTTGCAAGGACAAAAGACAGATGAGGCAGCAAAGGCTCTTTATTTGGTCTGACCTTCAGGAGGTGGAATGAACTCTTTGGACCTTCTTTATTGTGGGGACTCTGTCATGACTGTCCCCATTCTGTGCCCAAGGGTCATTTGGGCAGGTACCAAACAAGCTTACCTTGGGAAGGTAGAGGGCTTCCATCTTGTGGTTTTTATTTAATGAAGTGTGTTAGCACTACATTTTGGTGACTGCAGAGTGAGAACTCCATTTTTCTTGTTGTTACTGTTTCTGTTTGCCCACTCAGAGCTTGTAGAAGCTAGGAGACAACTTCAGGGGTGTTTCTCCTCCCTGACCTGGAGCTTGCTGGATTAGACTAGGCTGGGGTCACCACCTCTACAGGCTTTAAAGAACATGGAGAAAACTCAGGCCTTGTCCTAGAAAGACAAGTTGCACTAGTGACTGAGCTCTCCCCAACCCCAGAGTTGGTCTCCATTTTAGGAAGGCCTTGCCTGCAGATTTCATTTTTATTCGTATGTCACCACTCCCTCACTCTCTCACCTCACCTCCCACCCCCTACCTGTTCTGAGCCCCTTCACAGTCATCATCTCACGGAAAGTGCTCAACAGGCCTCTAAGAGAGGCCCTGTGATTCTGGCTCCAGAAAATTCAAAGATGAGAAGAGCTTCCGGTCAGCATACATTCTGACTAGTCAGGACCAGTTCTGAGACCTACTAGTCTGATTAATACTTCTGGTTAGCTTCATTGTACAGGTGAAAAACATAGGTGGATGAAGGAAGGCCATGTGCAAAGTCCTCTGACTCCAAGAGAATCAGAGAGCTTTACTCTGCCCAGGCTGCTGCTTCTCTTAATGGCAAATTAAATCACACTGGCTTTAAAGACCTCGTTATAATACTTGGGTTTCTTTTCTCTCTCTCCCTCTCTCTCCCTTCCTCCCTACCTCCCTCCTTTCTTTTCTTACCACCTCAGAAGAGGCTGTAAAAATATTAAAGCCAATTGCCATCATCTTTCAGATGGCTGCGTTATGAGATGTAGCTTTCAAATGAATGGAAATAATCGGAAACTCCCTCCCAGTTCCATTCTATGAGGGTATTTCAGATTCATACAATATTTCTGAAAGCTCTCATAATGGGGCATGTGCACTTAGGGCATTAATGAAGTCGACTCAGTGCTTGCTTGGTCTCATTTCACGGAGCTAATTGTTAAGTGTTTTGCATACTTACAATTGAACTAAATTATTCCAAGCTAGCTGGCTTCAGGAAGTGTTAATTATATTTCAGTACAGGGAAATCCAGCCTAAAAAATCATCCACTTAAAGCTTATCTATTTATGAACATCTCATTCTGGAGATCTCAAACATATATTTTAAGGCAATGTGAATATTACGATTAATATTTCTTTACCAAAAGAACCTTTATTCTTTCTCTGAATACCCTTTACCAACCCCAGCAACCTCTTCCTCATCTTCCTAGTTTATCCAACAGTCTAGTCTAGAAGTTGAAAGAAGCTCTCCTTTGTATTCTGGTGTCTTGAATCTTTCTGTTGGATGCCAAGAGCAGCATTAGCTTCATTCACTCCAAGGCTGATTGGCCCTCTGTACACAATATTAAGCAATTAACTTATGGGATCCTGTACAGGCCACTTAGGACCAAGGGATCTTCTGCTTCTGGGAGAGATCCCCAGATCCTGGGAAGTAGTTTGGACTGGGACTCAGGTTGGAGTGGTCATATGGCAAAGGGTTATTATCACTCAGTGCAAGGTGGGGGAAATGACCTCCCAGTGGGCACCCCACACCTGCATTGTTCTTTCCCTCCTTTTTTTCTACATTGCCTTGGAGTCTGGATGAAATCATAACAACATGAACTAGGGCTGGGCGTGCAGAGCTAGAAGATGGTGGGGCCCCGGCCTGCAGGGACTTTCATAGTCCATCAATGCAGCCAAACTTTCTTTTTCTTTTTGTTTTTTTTTTTGTATTTTTATTTATTTATTTATTTTTATTTATTTGCCTTGGTGTTTACCTGGAACTGGGAACTGGAACTATAGACAGTTGTGAGCTGCCACCTGGGGGCTGGGAATTGAACCCCCATCCTCTGGAAGATCAGTCAGTGCTCTTAACCGCTGAGCCATCTCTCCAGTCCTACAGCCAAACTTTCTGTCCTGGGAAGAACTGGTTTCAAGAAGTTCCTGGGATGCTAAACCTGAGGAATCTTAACTTTATTGTGGAGGATGGTATAGTGTTTTTGATCAGATGTACTCCTCTCAGACACCAGGGCAGATACTGAGTATGTCATGGTTCTCTTGGGAGAACTACTTGTGAGAAGCCTGTTCCCTGTCAGAAGAGGTACAATTTCCTTTTAAATATTTTCTGTCCTAGGTTGGTTGACTCTTCGGATACAGAGTGTTTGGATATGGTGGACCAATGCAGACCAGGCCTTCAGAACCACTGGAGGTTTCTAAAAACACAGGACACTAGGTCTGGAGATGGCTCAACAGGTAAGGTATCTGATGTAGAAGCCTTACAACCTGAGATTGATTCCTGAAACCCACCCAAAGGTGGAAGGAGAGACTCAACTCTATAAAACTGTCTTCTAGCATGTAGATGCATGTCATGCCATAACACACAGAGAGAGGGGGGGGGAGAGGGAGGGAGAGAGGGGGGGGAGAGGGAGGGAGAGAGAGATCAAAACATGGGCTAGTGGGTCCCACCGCAGATGTTTCTGGTTGAGCTCTGGAGGAGACCTGTTTATTGATCCATCTGAGAAGTTCTCAGGGTCCAGATGCTCCAGTCTAGGGTGTCACCCCTTGAGAGTTGATGCAGTTGACTAGTGGGACATAGGAGGTTCCATGCTGGCACTGTCTTGCTTATTTGAATCTGTGTGGATCAATGTACCAGGGCTCTTTTCAGTGGGCACAAGGTGATTCCTCCCAAAGTTTCTTTTCCTCTTAGAAGTCATTTTTTGTTATATAGAATGGCTACAGAGTAAGGGTGCCACTTGACCTGTCCAGCGGGATCAGTTATTCGTTAGGCTCAGAGAGGCTTCTCCTGAAATACCAATGGGGGGTGAGAGAGAAAGGAGACCAAGCACATAAGAAAGACAGAGTCAGTCTGAGTCGTGTCAAGGTCTCATTTATTGAAAATAAAGCAGGGTTTATATACACTCAGGGGCAGGGGGAAGGGAGAGAGTGAAAGAAGTTTGCAGAGAGTGGGAAAAGTTTGCAGCAGCAAAAGCAGAGAATCTCTCAAGGTCGGCCTGCGATAGGATTTGCAACAGCAAGGGCTGAGTCTCAAGGTCTGGAGAGGACTGGCTGTTCCTTTGGCCATTGTTCTACTTTGAAAGTACCTCCAGTCTCTTCGGGGAGAGTGTTTGTGAAGACAGTTTTGCCAGACTCCAGGTGCTGTTTACTTAGGGCAACAGGGGGCTATTGTTCTAGATGCTTTCTTGGTCCCTAACAGGCACAAGGTGATTCCTCCCAAAGTTTCTTTTCCTCTTAGAAAAGTCATTTTTTGTTATATATAATGGCTACAGAGTAATGTGAGTATCTGAAGATGCAGATGTTGAATGGCTGGGTGGGCTAAGGACCCAAAAGTGATGTAGTGATGTTACCCTTGTATGTCAGCCTTCCAGGCGAGTCACAACCACACTTCTTTAATATGATGAGAATGTTTCTTTCTGGAAGCCTCCAGGGATGCTTATGATTAAGGATGCTATTGGCTCTTGTACAGAACCTAACCCTAACCTTCCTAATGTAGTTCCTCATTTTGTGGTGGTCCCCAGCCACAAAATTATTTTGTTGCTACTTCATAATTATGATTTTGCTACTGTTATGAATCATGTTGTAAATACCTGATATGTAAGATACTTGATCTGTGATCCCTGTGGGAATTTTGACCCATAGGTTGAGAACCACTGACATAATAATCTCAATATAAATGTCAGCCTAGTGTTAAGTCTCACAGACCCAGGCCTGCCCTTTACAGGTTTAGACTTAGAATCTGGACCCTAGAGATTGCATGGCCACCTGACAGAGAGAAAAAGGGATTTAGAGAAAGCCACAGAGTAGTAAGGCAACAGCAGTTAATGCATGGTACTTACACGGAATGAGGCCCAAGTGTCTCAGTCTGCCAGGGTTTTATAATCCAGCTTCATGTCCCTCCCTCACACAGCATCTCCTCAGTCCATGAACACACTCTACTTTTTCTCACCTTTCCACCTGGCAGAGGCTGTCAATTCCAGTTGTTTTCCATCCCACACTCACTCCCGTGCCTGGATGAACTGAATTCTCCCATCTGTCCAGCACCACACCTCCATACCAAGCTTTTTAACTTGGGCTTTAGGGACCGAATTCCGGTCTTCATGCCTACATGACAAGCAATTTACTAACCAAGTTATCTCCACAGCCTCCTTTGTTTTGAGACAGTCTCTGGCTATGTAACC
Source organism: Sigmodon hispidus (assembly GCA_004025045.1). NCBI lineage: Eukaryota > Metazoa > Chordata > Mammalia > Rodentia > Cricetidae > Sigmodon > Sigmodon hispidus. The sequence continues at coordinate 1,743 of PVIH01021290.1, read as the reverse complement.
TAGCCAGATCCCTAGTCTCAAATCTGTGATTCTCCTGCCTCTGCCTCTGTAGTGTTAAGATTAGAGACAAACATCTAGCTTGCTTGACATTTCATAGTAAGAGAGAAAGATTCAAGAATTGTTCATGGACCAGAGAGATAGATCGGCTGGCAAGAGCTCTGGCTTCTCTTTAGAGGACCCAGGTTCAATCTCCATCATTCACATGTTGGATCATAACTCTCTGTGACTCCAGTACCAGGGAATTCCATGCCTTTTATTGGCCTCTACATTGTACACATTGGTGCAAGATATACATGCAAACAAAAACACCCATACACAAGAAATGATAAAGTTAATGTTAAAAGAACTGTTGTTGAGGTCCGGTGAGCTGGCTCCATGGGTAAAGGTCTCCAGGTCTCATGACTTCAGTTAAATCCTGGGAATCCACATGGTAGAAGGACAGAACTGATTTTTGCAAGATGCTCTCTTACTTCTACACACATAAATGGTAAATGCAGTAAGATTTTAAAACTTGCTGCTGAGTAAGGGTGGGATGACCTAGGATATCTGGCAGGGCTGAGAGACCAGGAGGGGAGAGTGTCAGTTCTTCAGGGGAGGCAGCCACATTTCAAGTGGTCTGGTGACACAATCATTAGTTGCTACCACTGGGTGGCGCAATACAGGCCTTTCCCATCACTGCAGAAAGTTCAAGGGGAGCGCCAGTCTCCCAGGCTGGTGACTTTTCACCTAAGGAAAGGTATGGGACAGAGGAGGACCAGAGTGGAACATCTATCCGGCTCTAGGACTATCTGTGGGTGGAGCTGAACTACAAGTGTATCAGCAGCAGAGGCCGCCACAGTTTGTCTGGCTACAAACGCTTCATAAATCTGTCTATGAAGAGGGAGGTGGGGGTGGGTGGAAGGTGGGTAACAAAGCCTGTGTTCTGCAGCAGAAGTAGAGAGAGCCAAGGTCGTCTTTCCACTTCCACTCTGTTGTTTTCACAGCAGTGCTGCCTCTGCTTGTACATAGATTGCCAAGTGGGCTTCTGTATCCTGTGTTGCAGCAATCTCATACACAGTCCCCTGCCTCCCAACTCTTGCAGCAGTGCTGACCCATTCCAAGTGCTCTGTCATAGCCTGTGGAGTTGCTCAGTTAATGGGGGGACTGGAGTCCTGTCAGAGGCAGGGGAAGGAGGCTCAGGTCTCAGAGGGTAGCCTCTATTCTCTTCCTCCTGCCTCCTCCATGGTGGTGGGAATACTGAGATGAGTACCAGAAGTCTGTTTTCTTCACCCCTTAGCATCTGTAATAGTCTGTTCTCTTTTTCTGGAAATTACACCTATGCGTGTGTGTGGCTTGAGCCGTTTTCTGGTGTCCCTACACTTGCACATCAATTCAGGTGGCAGTTTAAAGCCAATTAAAATTTATAAACCACAGGTAGTGAGTGAAATCCCAAGGATTAATTTGCTCAGTGGAGTATTAATCTGTGTAATGTCATAGGTGCTTCTATATTATAGCAGCCTGCAAGATGAAGCCGAGGGAGCACACCCCTCTGGTATCTGGCTGTAAACACTCTAATTGGTCCCACTGGGCTGTGTGTGGGCGTGGCTTTAAGACAGAAGTTTGGGCCACCACAGCAGAGCCAGCCACAGAACCCAGACCTCCTCCGGGCTGGCTCCTCCCTCCCTTCCTCCCTCCCTCTCACCCTGTAGAGGCTGGCTCCTCCCTCCCTCCTTCTCACCCTGTAGAGGCTGGCTCCTCCCTCCC
>PVIH01021289.1:0-30123 GCA_004025045.1 Sigmodon hispidus | reverse complement strand
GGGATGGAAAAAAAAATTCAGAGGGAAAGATGAACACAAAGAAAATATAGGTGTAGCAATCTTATTTGTATTTCTTCCCTTGATAAGCCATGCTTATCATTCTTATCCTCTGTATAGTTATTGTTAACTCTTCCACATTTTAAATTCTTTTTACTGTGTTTTTTTTGATAAATACAAAATAAAGAAGGAAAAAAAATAAAAAAAAATAAAACTTCTCCTTTCTCTAAAATACATGAAACATAAAAATAAATCCAACCGTGAAAAAAAATCTGAGATTTATCACATACTTTTCATTTCAAAATATATATTGGGACTCAGAATAATTAAATTTATAAATTTATAATTGATTATTTTAATTGTAAATGGTTACATGATTAGGTGCTAAATATTCTATCAAACCATATTTGTCATCTCAAGCAAATAACATTCTTGAATAATAAAAAGGCTTGAAAATCTTAAGCAAAGAGACAGGAACATACCCACAACACTGTGGATATTTTATTACTCATACTACATTTAGAAACATTTCATTCACCTTTCAAATGTATTTCAGAGGATTTTACAATTTCACATCCTTTAGACAGAGTAAATAAGAGATCCAGAAAAATTTATTCAGTAATTTCTTTCCATAGTTTTGTCACTTATCAACTAATTAAAAAATTTTAACTATTTAATGAACCTAAAAAACCCTCTAAAATAAAAGCCTTATAAACTCTGCTTTTAACATTGAAAATTTTATCTTGTTCTTTAAACTTTCCATAAAGGATATAGAAAATAGCAAATAATATTTTGACTGACACTGTTCATTTTAATTATTAATTAAAATTTAATTTTATTATTTTACTATGCTCTCAAATTTATTATATAATAACAAGTATTAGACAGCATAGCAATACTTATCTGTATCTTATTACACCTGGGTAAACAAAAAATGAATTAGCTGTTTAGTTTCTCTGGTGTTAACTCACCTGAAATATGTCTTCACCAACAAGCAAGTTCTAATTTTGGCCCCTTAAACACAGAAGTAGAAATTTCAAGAACTTGACATTACCTGTCAGAAGTACATAAAAATAGTTGGTTTTCTACCATAATAACAAACAATAACATCACCATGAAAGCTGTCGAGACAATCATTCTAACTCAGATGGTCTGTTTATGGGAAAGTAAATAAATTTTGTTTACCAGAATAGCAAAGGAATATCATTGAACATGATCAGAACCTTAAAATTTAGCTCATGCTGAAAATGAGTCAGACAATGATATTTGGCATGAACATTGATCTGAAGTGTGTCTTTTCTTTATATCTACTCTGATGTCATTTCGAAGGAACACATGCGGTTTTAGAATTTAGATCAATAAAACATGTTTGAATTGATAAAAAAAAATCTATTATGTGTTTCAGAGGATAGTATACATCACTGAATGTATATTACTAATTTTATTTTATCAATAGAGAAAGTGATGATCCAAGATGAGAGAAGACAAAATTCATGCATTTTGAAGAGTTTTTCATCTCATGTTTTCGTGTTTCCAGTAACATGGGTTATATCAGCATATTATATTATGTTAACTAATTACTGTTTATATGAAAATATTGTATTATCTATGATCACTTTGTATTAAATTTATATTACTATAGAGTTGGAATTGCTGTTACCCGTTCTAGTTAACCAACAAAACTTTTGAAAGTAGATGGACCAAAAATGTTGAAGGTACTAATTTTTAGGTCAAATGAATACTACTTTTGGGTTTTCTTGACATGTTCAGATCTAGAGGAGAACAAAATAACAAATAAAATCTGTATAAAGTTTGTAACTTTATAGGTCAAATTATGCTTTCTTATGCACATAAATATTATGTTTTTTTTTTTTTTTTTTTTTTTTTTGGCCAGAAAGTCTGACCCTTGTAGAGTCTGCATAGAAGCTCACAGTTGTGAGGCATCATAAAGGCAATGGACCTAGAACTTCCTAACATAAATAAAATTGATAATTTGATTCTTGAATAACATCCTGACAGTTTAACCTCCCCTCATGCATCTGTAGCATCACATAATGTCCAAATAAAGTACTAATGAGTAAGAAATCATTTCTCATTTCTCCTTCTGAAGAATGTCTAACTGACCTTCTGCACATTTTTTTAACTGTGTATGTTTTTTTGTTCTCATTTGGTTTTGACTTTTGCTTGTCTTTTTATCTCTAATTCAAGGAGCAAATGGACATTTTGGGAGGATAATTTCTAAAAGTGCCCCAAATTTATTTGGGTTAAACTGCTTTAATTTTTTTCATGAGCTGGCAAATGGAACTGAAATAATTTAGCTGTGAAACCTACAAAAGCCTCTGACTGCAGAAGCAAAAATTGTGTTAGTGATACACAATATCTGTTTTGTTTTTGTTTTTCTGCTTCCTTAGAAGTATGCAGCCCATTTTCCCAAACTGCCATGAATAATTTTATACAAATGGGTTATCTGCTTTTCTGGAGTAAACATGGAACAGAACTGGAAAAAGAGGTGTGTCACCTGTAAGTTATTGAGAAGTGGTTGAGTCTCTGGGGCACAGGATAAGGGTAATTAGCAGGGAAGTGCACTCTCTAATTTGCTTAAAGAGAAACAAATGAAAAAAATTATATACTGCATGTCTGTCTCTGCCTGTGTGTTTACATTTCAGAAAGGCTGATTCTTTCATCTGCCAGCATTCAGTTCTTTCTTCATCTTGAGTACAATGCAGGTGACGCTGCCAATGATATAACACTTATTTGGTGGCACCAGTGGGTGGTAACATTTTTTTATAACTTTGCGGGTTTCTCTTATTCCTTGCCAGACACAGCATTTGCCCCTTCTATCTGTTGAACTCTGCACTGCAAGTCAGCTGTAAGATAATTTTGCACGCCTCTTACTTTTTAGCTCCCAGTAATTTGCTCAACAAATAACAGAAAGCCCAGTTATTTGCCGCTAGCACGAAGGCAGTTTCTGTGACTTGAAAAGACGTGATTCATCATTTAGATCTCAAATCTCAAATATGCTGTTGTATTTTTCAACATTTTAATCTTTTTCTTTGCCAGTTGCAGTCATGATGTGTTGTTATATTTCACCTTTTACTTCACATTTACTTCTCATCATTTTGTGTAAAAAAATTGTATTTATGCTTTTCTTTGGAAAACTTGACAACTATGTTTATGCCTCTTTAAACTGAGGATGCAGAAGAATTAAAAAGTGTAAATAGATGATTCTATGAAAAGTTTACAAACTAATCTTAAAGACAGACTGAATTGTAATAATAGTTAAAATTCCATTTACTGTGCCTGTACAACAAATGTCATTTAAATGATAGATATAGTAACTCTTGTAGCATAAACTCTTGACATCTTTGTAAAGTCCATGGATTTAAAGACAATACAAAAACTTTACATAAGTTTATAAGCTAAAGTTTAACTTCAAATATACTCATTACGCTCAAAGACAGTAGCACAGACTGAGCAAACAGAAACCTGTGCTATAGATGGTTCTTCCGTTCATCCTTGTTAGATACTAATTTTGCTTCACCTCCTCCCTTGAAGACTAAAATCCTAAAGATCATACACTCCTCATTTCATGAGTCAGATACCTACTAACATCTGCTATATTCATAACACAATGAGCTATATCTATGTATTATCCCAAGTATCTCCTTCCAGTTCTTCTATCTTTTGATAAGATTCAATGTGAGAGTATCTATGCATCACATAATGCCTTTCATGCATTTTTCTTCAGAGTAGTGAGAAGATATAAGAAATAGTAAGTTCAAATCTCACTCAAATTTTAAACATGTGAAGTCCAAGTTTTCTGTACATAAAATTTTATTTCTTTCGTCTCCTAACCTCCTCATGGCTATCACTAACCACTCAGCAGTCAGCTCCCCAGTCTATGTGAGCAGTGTATTGTTCACAGTCATGTTTTTAAGTTCTGTTCTAATATTTAAGGAAAACAACCAGCTAAAGCATAAAGACACCTTGTGAGAGTCACAATGAATAAAAAAAAAGTATTGCCCCTTCTCCATTCTGTATCTACCAGCCCTTTATATAGGATGCAAACAATATTCAAGGAACTTACAAAACAGTTGATGTGAGTACATTTATGCTTTGTTTTATTATTCAAACACAAAAAGTAGTTACAGAAGCCATGCCACAACTGCTAGCAGAAAGAATACAATGATGCAGAAAGAAAATTAATTATTGAATATTCAATAAAATGTTGTTTTCCTTATTTCTTTGAATAGAGAAATGGGGAAATTATAAGGAAAATGAAAAAGAAAAAATTAGAGAAAAGTAAATACTCATTTACTGACATATGATATTGACAATTAATTTACAATCTTAATAGAGATTTATAATATATATGCTTCCCTAACTTCCATGTTCTAGAAAAGATTTAGTAGGAGTTCTATGTTCCTCACTTAAAAAGTAGAAATTGATAATTTCTGAATTTTTATGATAAAGCCATCTATGAAACATGTTTGAATTTTCTCCAAGAAAAGTTTCCCTGTTAGTTTGTCCAATTCCAAACTGACAGTCTTCAATATATGCCCATACTAGCAAAAGAAAATGGACTAAATGGGAGAGATGTAACAGGAGTAACTAAGGAAGTGGTCATAAATTTGAGAGGGAGTCGAGAGACATGGAAATGTTGGATGTAGAACAGGAAGAAATAAATTTAAAAATTCAGAAATTGCATTGTATTTTGAAGTAAAGATTCTGTTAATAAAAATGTAAAATGGATATTACCATAAATGATGGCTATCAAAAGCATTTTCTGATTCTAATCTGATGAAAGAGTAAAAGTAAGGTGATGTTTTGGAAGTTGGTTAGAATATTTGTGTAAGAAAATTTGCTTTTGTTATAGATTATTGAGTATATATATGTGAGTATGTGTATATATGTATGTATGTGTGTATAATTAGGTGAGTATGTATATATATAAGCATGTGTGTGTATATACTTATCAAACTGATTACCACGTAATTTTTGAAAAGTGTAGATTATTAGCCAGGTGTAGTGCCACATGTGCCTTCAGTTGCAGTTTTCAGCAGGGACAGATAGTTGTCTGAGTTTGAGATAGCCTGGTCTAAAGAGCAATTTCAGAACTTGAGCAACACAGAAAAGCCCTGTATTGAAAAACACCAACAACAATGAGAATACTAAAATGGAAGTTAACAGTATCAATTGATTTGTATTGACCAAGATGACCTAGACATGCAACTCAGCATCTTTTGATCCACTTGATTTAGTATATTTGAATATACTAAATATTTCTACTGTAAACATCAACATTGAAATTAACATATATTTATACATTCTAAATAAAATAAACTACTTTCCAAAGCAAAAAGAGGTAAAATCAATGTATTTAAGTAAAAGGGCAAACCATTCATAAAAATAAGTAAATTTAATTTCGTGAGTTACATAGCAAAATACATCTGTTTGACCAGATGTCTAACTTCTTTTCCTAGCTACATTTTTGCATCATAACTGAGCCTCTTCTTAAGCACTAGTATAGTTCAGATATTCTTTATAAAACTTTGATGCCAATTAGAAATATATATGATAGCTATTTATAATAACACAGGATTTACTGTAAAATAATTGTTAGAAAAAATGGGAAAATGACTGACTTTTCTAAATGGGAAAATTTCTAGTAATGACTTTAGAAATTCTGTGGTGCTATCTTTATTCATTAATATGCTTAATAAGTACCCGTTTCTGAATATGAAAGGCTGTGATATCAAATATATACAGAGTCACAGAGCTATGGAGGACACAGAATGCAGGCACCTGGAATATGCTTGCCTTCACCTTCAGGCTTAGGGGCTTAGGGCTCCCTTCTTTTCATGTCTTATCGCCTCTTTTTCCCTTCAAACAAAAAGGAATGGACCTCCCATGTGATTTATTCCAGGCCTTAAACCTACCTCAATTTTGCCCCTAAACACTGCCTTTGAAGGCTAAAGGAGGTCCAGATGAAAGAGAGGATGACAAGAAAAGTCTGCAGAGAAATGCATTACAGAGATTAACATGCCACAGCCTCTTAATCAAAGACGCAGAACAAAAATCAACAGGCAGTGGAGTCTACATTCGGAAGTTACAGAAATAAGACTGTAGAGAGCAAAGCCATCTGGGCAGGAAGCAAAGGATGAAATAATTCCAGGAGCTCTGTTTCAACTAACAGAATGTTAGAAAGTACAAAATGCCAATAAACAGAGAATAAATGTTGACTGTGTTAATAGACATATTCCTATTCATTGATACAGTATTACGTATTTGGTCAGAAATTGCTATTTTGTTACTTAGTAAGATTCTGACATTTTTGTTTATGGTATCAATATCTAATCCACTAAAACATTAGTCCACTGAGGTGGATAATAGTACCAATTAATATGGATAATAAATAACTCTGTTAGAAAGCAATGGATTTAGATAATTCTAATTATGAATAGACATATCACAGAAGAGCACATAGTTGGTGAGGATGAGAGTAAAAATTCAGCTAGATGCTTCCTAAAGCATTGGTTGTCTGTAGTTAGTCAAGTTATTTTTTTTTAAACTGGGCATATAAATTAGAGGCTCATTCTTTTGTGGGATGAAAGCTGTTCTTACATAAACCTGTCAATAAACCTTGGATACATATTTTTTTTTTTACTGCTTATTAGAATCAGTAGAAGAAAAATAGAGGTTTGCATCCACTTATCTACTTTACATAGACAATTCAACTCAAGAGATTTGTATTGGTGGTTTGTACTGATGCTATATCCATATTAAATGTGCTGATAATTCAATTCTAGCTTCATTCTTGGTTCTTAATTTTAAACAACTAAAAGTGACTCTGAATGACAAAAAAATCAGGTAATAAAATTGTTTGAAAATAGGATTACTTCTCATCCAGTGGGAAGCAAATCTTAAACTCTTAACCGTGCAAGAGCGTATTAAATTTGTCTGACAAGGTGCAAAGGTACTCTGCAGATTTATGGGCTATATTAGGGGTATAGAGAAGTGGATATTTGAATTAATCAAATGGGCCATTACCTATAAAAGTCCTTGTATATGAAGACAGGACAACCTATCTGAGAAAAATAAGTTGAAAAGAAAAGAACTGTGATGAGTAAAAATGAAAGCTGGGTTGAGCCAGACCTTAGTTGATTTTGACAACAAATGTGGGGATCATGTGCCAATGAATAAAAATGTCACCTGAAACAGAAAAAGAATTGTGTCAGACATTTCTCTGGTTCATTTTACAGAATCCTTAGTTTAGTCTGGAGAAGGCCTTTTTGATGTTTAACTTTCAAATCTGTTAGACTAAATATGTATGTTTTTTAACCTACTTCATCAAAATACTAGTACAGTAATAGGATGTTAATACTATGTTAATACATCTCAGCTAAGTTGAGATGCACATATTTATTGGCATTGAATTCAATGAAACTTCCTGCTGTGTCTTTTAGAAATTTTATTAGTTCTATTCATGTTCTCTCCAGGTTGTGTTGTGTTCCCAGTCACACAAATGTTCCTATCCAAAGCACTTAAGGATTTTATTCAGAGCCTTGTCACCATAATTATATGATGTCACTCATTTTATACATTCAACTAATGTGTTTCACAAACGTCATTGAAGAACACACATTGAAAATGATTAGAGGTAACCCTGACATGAATTTGGTTTTTACTGTAATAAAACCATATAAAATTCACATTATTCTAAACAGAGTACACAAAGGAAAATAAGACTATTTTCTAAATGACTTGTATTTTCCTTTTACTATTAATGAGGTGTGGTAAGTGGGAATGTATTTCAGATCTCTCTGGCACAATTACACACATGAATAATATCCCACTAAAGTTTTCTTCAGCCAGAAGTTGCCCTGAGAGAAATTTTCTCACTGATGAGATGACAATGTCTGCCTGTCTCCACAGCTAATTTGTATATCATTCACAAAAGACCCATAAACTGTTCAGTGTACTTAGCTTTATATATGGCAATTGGGAAAACAACATCAATTGACATATAAAATGATAAAAAGCCAACAGGGTGACATCTAATTGTTCAGGCTAACTCAAGGTGTAGCTATGCTTTTATCCACACAGGAAAGAGGAGTCACACTAATGACAAAAGAAAACAAGCCTGTCTTAAACCACCTCTATAATCCATACCACTTGACATCATTTTCCACATCTTTCAAAGCAGATTTGTATGAAGATAGAGAAATACAGAAAAATTTAAAAGCAACCATCTTTCACCTTCTTATACCAAATGTTAAGGTTAATGAATCTATATTATTACTTAATTATAAATCATTTTATTTATTTGTTGACTCTACTACATTCATTGATAATCTTGGTTTATTAATACTGGATTAAACAAAGGAAGTAAATTTACTATAAAAAACCACCATAATCATCTCAATTAAATAGTCTGACTCTGGGATACAAGAAAAGACAGCGTACAAATAATTTTAAAGTTTATTGTGATAACAAAAGATACATTAACAAAGTGAAAAATACTGAATAAAAATTTTCACCAAATGACACATTCATTGGATAAATAAGCATTGTCCAAAATAATAACACTAACTAAAAATATCCCTTTAAAAGAACCAAATTCTGAGTTTTGAATAGCTAAAAAAGCAGTTATAATTTCATGAAAATTTAACATTACATTTTCATAATATCAACTCTTACAAAGTATCAATTAGTTTAACAAATGAACATGTACCACATTTAATGATTAGCCAGTATTCCTAACACTCTTTCAAAAAGTCTGATGAAATAATGTGTAGAAGGTTTACTAATAAATTCACAACAGAATTCATTCAAATGAGGAAATAATATTTCAGACATATTCATAATTAGAAAGTGCCATATGAAGATGAGATATCTTCTAGATGAGAAAAATTTTAATGTGCCAAAATGATGAATGGGAACAGGAATGACTCCTGCCATTTATCAAAGAGTTGCAAACTACTAAAATTTTCAAAAAACCCATTCAGAAAAATCCTCAACAAATTTTAGAGTTATCTCCTGAATTCTTAAAATTCTTTCATTGACAAAGGTTTTTGTTCTGCACATTAATATAAACACTAGAAAGTTTATATTTTCTAAACATTCTGAAATTTTGGAGATGAACACCTAGATATGGTGCCAATAAGTTGAAAATTTAGGGATATATATATCACAGATGTTAATAAAATAAAAAAATGAGGCAAAATTCAACAATAATGAAAGAGTTCATAAATAAATTGACGTTTAAACAACTGCAGGATATATTGTTGATATGGTGATCCTATCTATATTTTTAAAATGTCATATGATTTTGAGGCTAAAAACATGACTTAACAAGAACACTTTTTGTTCTTATAGAAGACTACAGGATACTTTAACCCATTCTTAATTTCACAGTACTCTATAACATCAGTTACAGGTATCTAATGATCACTTCTGGTCTTCACAAACAAAAAGCATGCATAGGCACAAAATACATGTAAAAAAATAAGTAAATCTTTTGAAAAATGTCATTTTTCATATATACTCAAGAAACATTTTAATTGGAAGAAAAAATGATGTAAAGACCAGGCATGGTGTGGTTGGAAGGGCATCTATTGGGAGATGGTTAAAGAATAAAAATCATTGAGAGTGTTCAATTTTTGGTTAACAATACAATTTGAATACTTTAAGGTGTAAAATGCATGGGCTTTGCTATTAAAAAAAATGTGGAGAAGAGAGAGTGACTGGAAGGGGTGGGAGAGGGAAGGGAGCTTGAACAAAGATATACATGGATTTAAAAATATAACTTTATTAATAAAACACCAAATGATTCATTTTCAGAAAATAATTTTATATTTTGAAGTAAGTATTAGTGTGTAAATATCACCCTAGCTTGCCTCCTGGGTGTGGCTGTGCACACTCTTGCAAGGGCACATCATGTCATGGAGTGTGTCACCCTTTCCTTTAAAGAGACTGAACACATGGCAGGGATCTCTCTGTCTCTCTCTCTCCTACCCCTTTCTCCTTCCTCTCTCTTTCTTCTCTTTTCTCTCATCCCCTTCCCCATTCATCCCCAATAAATTCAACATGGCCTCTGGGCAGCTTGTCAATTGTGTTCCATCCTTCCACATGCAAAATACTAACAGTAAGGACCAAATAGTGTTTTGAAATAAGACTATTCAGAGATTTATTTCCTAATTAGCCAATATGTCTGGACAGTTCATCATTACCACAAACTTAGAGAAGGGTTCTGATCATTAAATAAATTATGAAAATAAATATATTATTAAATAGCTAAAACAAAGGCAAAACTATGGTGAGAACTGTTACTAATATCTTAGTGTCTAATATACAACATAACTTTTTATTTCAGATGATTCTGAATGTCCATGACTATACCAAATTTAATAAAACCATCAGTATATTTAATTGATAAAAGAATTCCCTTCAATGTTTCTATTTTTCTTCTATACTAGAGATCAAATTTATGACTGATTTTATCAGACTCCACCCTGGGGCTGTCCTCTCTGTCCTCACTTAAGAGATTCAGCCATGGTTTCCCCTATCCAAATTTCCTTATTTTCTTCCTAGACCTCTTTGTTTTTCTTTGACATCAAAAATTAATCATTCTACCCTACCCTAAGGCCTTACTAAATGACTTCCTCCATTGCTTTCAAAGGCTTTAACTCTCTTCCATTATATATGTTCTAGAATAATATACAAAATTTATCTCTGATAAAATTGAATCTGAAAATATCAAACCCTTATAATGCAGACATAAAATACAAATGAAAATCATGAGGTTCTCTTGAATATTCCATTTGTATGACCAAAGAAACCCAAGTAGAATTCTTGTTAGGACCCCATATGAACAGAGGACACAGAAGGTATTTTAGTGCATCAGCCTATAAGTGTCATCCTAGAAAACTGACATCAGGCAAGTTCCTGGGATGTCAGATCAGAGTGTAACTGAGACTGCCAAGAACCCAGAGGCCCCTGTCAGAATCACAGGAAAAAAAATAGACCCCAGCTTCATGGCTGTTTGCTGAGAAGAGAGTCTGCAAAACCTGTGACTCCCTCTTCCTAATTAATTAGTAAAGTCTGCTGTGAAGAATTTCAATAAAATATTTGTTTAGAAGAGAAAATGAAACATCTGTTTCAAAGCCATTTTACCCCTTAGACAAAGTCTTTGAGAAGTGTACGTCATTGTTATCTCAAGTGTTACTTATATGTTTAGGTCTATTTGTTAAGTATTAAAACAATATCCAAGAGCATTTGTTTTCCAAAACATTTTACAAATATTAGTGGTAATGTCAGGAAACAAATCTATTTTATTTGATTCATTTGTTTTTGTTTCTTCCTCCAGCTTTCTTCACGTAGTTCTTCATTTTTAACGACAATAGAAGTTCTTGAGGCAATGGTTTATTTTCACTGTAAAGAGATCTATTGTGTGAATATCACTAACATATTTCATAACACTAGTTTAAAGAGAACTATGCCTTACTGTGAAAGCATGAGAGCCTCTCACAGAAATCAATCACTGTTGCTTTTGGAATAAAGCTTTCTCTTTCTCAATTATCTAGTTCATAGTTAAATGTTGACTAAAGAAAAAAAGAATAGATGAAGGGTAGCATAAATCCTAATCAAATATGCTTTCTGTGATTTCAAGTTTCATCATTTATATGTTTCCAGGACTATTAGATATTGGATACCTAATTGTCATGATAATTCCTAAGAATGACTTTTTCTTCCACTCTCAACACACATGCAAATAACATTATAGAGACTAGAAAGATTGTGCTTATGTATTTAGGAATATTCTTAAATATATATATATAAATATAGACATGTATTTATCTACATATGTATATATACATATACAATGTATATATGTAGTAAAAATTAATGAATAATGAGGCATAAATTTGAAAAAGAGGCAGGTAGAATGGTAGAAGAAAAGGGAAGGGGCAAATGATATAACTATATCAAAAAAAGGAAATAACATTGAAACTCCATTTTATAACTAAAAGCTTCTCTCCTTTAGAAAGAAATGATCAAAATAATCATATTAAATAGTGCCTCAGCATCCTCATGTACCCACCACAATGTACTAGCATTTCACTTCTTTTAACAACATTAAAAGATGACAGACTTCTCCCAAGGCATATCAACTGGAATGTAACAAAATAACTTGAAACTTTTGATTTATGGTTTCAGTTGCAAAATGCTTTGTTTCATTCATATTTTCCAAGGACGAATATCATCAATAAAATAAACATAAGAAAGGCTTAAATATATTAACAGAATTGTTCATGAAATCAAATACAAATCTTCTAAAGAAACAGTACTCAGTGATCAGAGACAAATGATTATCATGACAAGGAGAAAACTTATTATGCTCTTCTTGTCAATTGTTTAAGATGACAATTAGCAATATTTAAACAGGGAGCTATATTTTAAAACACAAGTATTACATTACTTTCAAATTTAACATACTATCAGTTTATAGTATTCTTTTAACGGTTGGTATTTGGTGAGCCTACCATAGGAATCATTGCACATCCAAGTGGATTTGTTTTCTCTTTTCACTTTATCTTACTATTCTATATTTCTTGCCTAAAAAAATATAATTCACCATCATTTTCATTTCTGGTAAACTACACATAGGTACCACACTTGGACATGTAGTATAAATATGGATAATCTGTTTATGACACACAGGCAAGAAAAGGCCATTTGAGGATTCCTGACAGCATCAACATTTTAAAATGAATTCCAATTCTATTTAGTTAAAAGTCAAGGAAAGGAAAAATCCAATTACATATAAAATAAAAAATTATTTCTAATATGACTGTGTCCAGTATAGCTAAATTAGGCATGTTTCTCAGGAAAGAGAAATCTCTCCAAATAAGTAATATTTGGAAGCATGAATGCTTGGCAAAACTGTCAATTATAGACCTACTTTATTGCCATTTTTAAAATCTATTTATCATTCTCTTGTAAGAAAATGACATCTCCTGTTTCTTTAATGTTTTAGTTGGCATATTAACTAAATTTCAGTGCATTTCCTCTCTGAATTAAGTCAGAAGATGAAAAGGCTTCAGGATGGATGGGTTATCCTGTACTCATTGAGACTGAGAGATATTATGTGATCCCTTTCATAATCAAGAAAGTTGAAGCTGAGAACAGACATTCAGGACATAAAAAAAGCAGATACAATGAAAATGTGAACTTAGAAAATTTCCGGTCAACTGGAATTATCTTTCTTTAATGTAGAGTTTATTTGTCCAAATTACATTAGCATTTAACTAAAACCATAGTACAATGTACTTATAAAAGTAAAATATGGAACTGCTTAATTTTAAAACATAATGAATAGAAAGAAATTTAACATTGATCTATAAGCAAGACAGAAAATAAATCTAATGATTTTTAAAACTACAGTTAAATCTGTAGCTAACAACACTTCTCCAGGCATTTTGAAATCCATGTAAGTAATTATACATGCTGCAAGTGTTATGATTGTAAAATGGAAGTGAATAAAGCATGAACAAATATGACACCTGGGAGTGCTGCAAATAAACATCTCACACAGCACTTTCATCTTACACATTGCTCAGTGTCTTTGTGCTGAATTGAGTTTTAATAAGATTTGATATTTGACTGAAGAATTTGATCTAATTTTTAAAATTTTATTTTAGCATCTGTGAAAATTTAACTTCAAAATTAATTTTCTGTTATTTACCTGTCTTATTTAGTTCTGATTTCCCTTCTGTAATAGCATGAGATGAATGTTAGTCTAGAAATCTGAGATCAGAGTGGTAGCATTATTGAGTTCTATGCCTTGGTTGTACTTTCTCATATGTCAGAAGACAATAGAGACAGTAAGATGCTGGTATGTCTTTTTATAGGTATAATATTTTTATGATGTAATTTCCTGCCACAATAGCACATTTAAATTGAATTGTCTCTCCAAATTTCATCAATAAATACTGTAACTTTGAGAGATATTGTTGACTATAGAGATAACTTTTTTCATACTATCAAAATTCATTTATTTTAAGTTATGTTGTAAAGTGATTGAAGTTAAAGGAAAACCTGTAGTGACAGAGCTGTCATAAATGTACTTTTTTTCTTCCTATGGTTACTGCCTTTACTATAAAGACAGTAAGGGACACTATAGAAATTCTTTATACCTTCTAGTATGTGAAGTTGTGTAAACTGTCTGTGAAAGAAGAAGGAAGTAGAGCCTGTCTGGATATGAAATTTTTGCAGTTTTTATCTTGGCTATCACAGGTTCCAGAATGATGATGCATACATTTCTTCTATTGCTCTAAAGCTGCAAATCAGGTGCAGTCTAAGCTGAGACTTTGAGATATGACTTTGTGTTATACCTAATGCCCCCAAAGACTTCTACCTGGAATTCGCAGATTCATGTTTCAAAAGGTGTGGAGAGGTGCAAAACAAAACAAAATAAAACAAAACAAAATTCAGCAGCAAGAAAAGAGTGATGACCACTTGCAGATCCGAAGTACACTGTACAAATTGCTCTGGCTTTTAGAACTGAGGACTAAGTGGCTAGCCAGATGTTCCATCTTTTGTAATTTTAGAAGGTAGAATAAACTACACTGCTATAGACAGAATACTACTCCTATGCCTCTGAAAAAAATGAGATGCTGATGAATATTTGAGCTTCAGATCAATCCCAGGAAGGGATTGTCTGGTCTTCTAGATCATTACCACTCCCATATTTCTTTAAAAAACTAGTTTAGATTTTTAAGCCAACTAGCTTTAATCTGTTAATCTCATCCTACTACTAAAGTTCATCAGCCTCCCTCATTTCCTCCCATCTTCATTCTGCATAGGTAAAGCACACAGTAGTTCCTTCAGATAATCTCCCAACTTTATGGAATGATGTTCTATCTACAGGTCTGATGATCTTTCTGGAGAAAAATTTGCTACTGGTTAGAGAGTATCAATCAGCTGAAAATTTTCCAATCTCCATTGACAGTCCTTTTCACTTAGCAATTACTTTGTTCATTCATCCTCTTTCTTTCCAACCATAAGATGTCTGGAGAAATGAAACCAGCAAGTTGTGATTTATGTTAGAAATCTCTTTATATAAATACATTATTTCATTCCTTAATAGTTCTCACTGCTATAAAATCACCAGAAGTCAGTTCAGTAAAACTCTTAACACATTATAGCAAGAATTCCCTTTTTCCAATCTCCTAGTACTGTAGTGATATATTGTGTATTTAATTTTAAAAAGGTGAAATATCAGAGAGACATAGAATAAACCACAGGCCATTTTCACCCAGCCAACTCCTCAGGCTGAAAAGGGTAGGTTCTATCTCTAAGAGTCCCTAGATTGACTAGCAAAGGAAAGAAGTTCTGACTTCTCCCCTTTGTCTTCTTTCTCTGCCCAGACATTACAATTCCTGCAACAATGTTCCTAGTGTTAGGATTAAAGATGTGTGCCACTACTGCCTAACTCTGGCCTTGTCCTCACAGAGATCCAGAGAATCTCTCCCTCCCTAGTTAAGAGATTAAAGTCCTGAGTCACCACTAATTTGACCTTCCTGGCTTGGCTCTACAATTGGCTCTGTCCTCTGATATTCCAAACTACTTTATTAAACATACAGCATATCACCACACTGTACTCATTCATTTTCTTATGAAATCTCATTATCTGTATTTTGACATGTTTTCAAATCTATCTTTACATAATTACAAAGATTTTGACAGATGTTTAGGTATTTTCTATATCAGCAGCCCAATTTTGAGCAAAATTCTATCCAAACAGTAGACTAAATCATACAGATATTTTCTTAACCATTCTAGAAGAGAATAGAGTCTCAGATTCTCAGAACCCAAGTAAAAGCCAGGAAGGTGTGTTGACATCCTCTAATCCTAAATGGCTGTTGATAGTGAATCTCTAAGGCAAGCTGACTACTTAAAATAACAGGAACTAGTGAGTTTCAGTTACAGTGAGGAGAAATCCTGCTTTAATAAATAAAATGGAGAATAATAGAGGAAGAAACAAATTATTAACATTTGGTTTACCTGTCTATACATATGTGCATTAACACACAAGCAAGCATACATAAACATACATGCTACATTCACATGTCAACATATTTATTAATAATCTTTTAGTAGTAGTAATATTGTGCTTAATTTTACACATTTTCTCACTCCATTTCAAATGTGCAATGTCTTTCCTTTACAGAAAACTTCTTGGTCATTTTTGGTGGATGGCTAAAAAAGGGGGTATTATAAAAATTGTATCTTCAAGAGGAAAAATGAGACAAAGTCATTCTCATCAACTTAAGTGTATAAAAATAAGTATTCACCATTAAACAATACAAAGCAAGTATAATGTTACCACCTTTACTTTAGTTTTATTGAGTTCCAGGAACCATGATTTAACCACTTATAACTCAACATCCAAAAGAACTTTGATGCTCAACAAAAGTTGGAAAAATTTTTATACTCTTTGCTTATTGCCCTATACAAAGAAAGAATAAAATGAAAATGTGGTATAAAATCAAAGTCTTTGTATTCCAAAGATTATTCACATGTCAAGTAAGAAAAGCCATATACTTTATTAGTATAAAATGAAATAGTTGAATAAAGCACAAGATAGCAGTTATATTTGTCTATTAACTTATTTTTCTCTATTGAAAAAATTCACCATAAAGGATGATTAAAAATGTTAAGAATTTATTATTTTATATTAAAATGTACTACTTTATTCTTCATGATATAATGTAATTCTTACATGATATTACTCAGATAGTTTACTAGCTTAAAAACACAGGATTGGCCCTGAATGAGCTGCACCTATGAAACTGGAAAAATGTGATCACCCAAACAAAACAAGAATAATAATTGAACTCTCTGACATTTCAATGGATCCGGGTAAGCCCACAAATAGACCATCATGAATTAATAGCTAATAGGCAATTAATGGCTGTTCAGAGTAGAAGAATCAATCAGTCCGAGGAAAGCCTCCTGATATGTTGTCTATTCAAAAGTTGTAAACCCCAAACATACACACACACAAATACATTTACATATGAGCAATACAAAATACACTCAATAGGAAACATTCATACACACACACTAACACACAGAATTTGTGTATGCAATTATCTCTATATACTATAGTACATATAACTATGTAATATATGCTACATATTAGACACCTTTCCTTCTTCTTGTATCAATAATGAATTAGAGAAAAAAAAAACACTTTGACTTTAGCTTTCTGGGAATACAAACCAACTGTTACCAAATATTCATGTTCACTTCTACCTGTATTTTCTGATAAGCTTAAGATCTTATGAGAAAAAAAGTTCCACATCTTCACAGTAAAAAGCTGACAAATAAACTACAACTTGATGCTTAAATCTCATCTGAAATCTTTCTCTGCACACAAAATATGTTATCAAAACAAATATTCCTTAACCTATATTAACTCCATTTGTAATGTTAAATATGAATCTAACATAAGAGTAATCATCTATCTTGGTGTCAAATGGAGTGTACAATATGTGTTCAGGTAGTCACATTCCCTTTTAAACAATGTCTTCAATGGTTCTTGCTGATGACAATATTTAGAACACTAAACTAATAGTAAAGCAAATATGCTCTTTGTGTTTTGGGTAGAATTGTTGAATCATTTTGAGGTATTTAGAGGAAGATTGGGGTCTCTTGATGAGGCAGGGATTCTACCATCTTACCTTCAGAACTGCAGTTTCACAGACACTATCAACACAGATAGCTGTTTAATGTTAATCACTTTGTTAACTTCCCTTGCCTATTCCTGGGCCTCTTTCTCTACTTACAAGCAAGAGTTATTTACCCTTCTCAATCTAGCATTTCTCTGTAATGTACTTAGGTTTTACTGTTTCTTTGAGTAACTAATGTAAAATAATTCTAAGTATTTTAGGTATCAAATTTAAACTCTTACAATTGATCTAAACCCAAGACTGTTTTCATTAAATTCCTTAGAAAAATCTGAGTTAATACCTAATTTCCCACCATTCTATAGTTGTAATATGGAAAACGTTTCTCCTTGCCAATTATGCTCTTTTGACATTTTGTTTCTTATTGAAGAGAAAAGAAAGAAGCAGGAAGTGTTTGGAACTTGTACCTAACAGTTCTTTGTTCAGATTTCCATTGTGGATATTTTTGCCAAAGCGTTAAAACAAGGCTTTATACTGATGAAAGTTCCTGTAAATTTTGTTCTTTCCTTCTTTGGTTTATCTTTGCCATTTCCTATAGTATATCAAATTGTTTTCTTTCTGAACATTTTACATATTTCCCATATTTCATTTTTGTCCAGTGGGAACACTCCATTTGCTTGATTGTAAAGCCCACCCTTCCCTTTGGATACTAACCATATGTTTTTATAATACATATTGCACCAAGTTTCTGTTTTCTGAGTGCTCAATTTTTATGTGGGGGTCAAATAGCATAAAATGAGCAGATTAAATTATATTTCAGTCATAGTTTGGCTTAATTTTTCCCTTGAATTCATTTCAAACTAAATGCATCATCCCATTCATCTTTATTCATTCAGCTGTATCCCATGGGTCTGTGCCATTTAAGCACCTGGTAGTTTTCCCTCTTGGCAGATTCTTGGCCCCAGACTAGCTTTTTTAGTGTTTTAGTAGAATTAAGAACATTATTTTTTTCTCAAAGGTGAGGAGGGCTTTGTGGATAACTTAATGTAACTTATATTCCCTGCCAAGGCAATGCTCTGAGTTTAGGAGGTAAATCTCAAAGCTCCCACCCTCCTCTTCAGTTTTCATGTTTGTTACAAATGTAAATCTTCACAGTGCATTTGTGTGGACTTTGAATTTGGAAGCATAATGAGGTGATTGCCAGAAGACACTAATAAATACGAGGATTTTCAGTGTCTGGATAACATTTTCTTCTTAGGAAATTTAGGACACACAAAAACAAAATCCTTAGAACCAGAATGTACTTTAATAGCAAAACAACATCTATATTTTGTTTGTGTGTGTGTCAGTGAGAGTAAAAATATGCATTATTGTTTCAAAACTTAAGAAAAATGGTATTTATCTATATATTATTTCAATTAAATATGACACTACCATGCCATCTTGGCTTTTCCCACTAATGTCAACTTTTATCAGGTTATTCTGTAATTTAACATTTTTTTCCTACACAGATTTTTATCAATTCTGTAAAAATATCCTGCTTCAGGTTCTGTAATGATTTAATAAGTTAAGAACAACAATGATAAAACAAATCCAAGAGCTATCTGTTTGTATCCCCTAAAGCTGGCAGGTCCTACATGATTATCTATCAGAATTCCCTATTAAGGAGCACTCAACCTCAAGATTAATTTTTTTCTGGATACAAATCTCACATCAAATAGAAAATGACAAGGGCAAATTAAAAGAGATTTTAAACACTTTCTGCAACTATAGATATGAGATGTTCAATGTGGGAAACAACACGTTTTCCCAAACTAATCCACACAATGATTAAATCACAGTCAATAACACTATCTTTAAATATCAAAATCTTATGTGTGCATATGCCTTTGTGGGTATATGTGTAGGAGTGTGTCTGTAAAATCATAATAAAATGTAACATTCTGTAATACTTTATAATTTCAAAAATATGTTAAATATGGAAGAAAAATGTCTTCAATGGACAATTGCTTCCAGAAACTCTGAGATCTATTAGTATTGTCTTAAAAATCACCTGACCCAGCTAGAAACAAACAGCATTATTGTGAATAGCACTAAACTAAATAAATAATTTTACAATCTGATGAACAATTTAATTCAGTAAGATAAAAGTTTCTCACATATTGTTTTAGTGTACATATACAATATCCTGTGCCATTTCTTTTATTAATATAAGTATTAGTTGTACATATATACCTAAAATATAAGTTCAAATGCTACCTTATTCCATTTATCATTTCAACTCATTTTTGTGCCATTTAAAGGAGCAGTCAGGTGTATTATATTTAATGTTATTTTAGATACTATTTTTGCACACATGAAGCCCGGTGAGTCATAAAACTATCATCTAACAGTTTATAGTTATAGAATGTATAGCTTAACGAAACTTTTGTGACACTAGTTTTAAATATATAAATTCTATAAAATTTAAACACAAATTAATTGAAATTCACCTGCTTATTTCTCCATATCAAAAATCTCTATATATGTTTTTTCACAAAATACTTGAGCTATAAAACTCTCTGTTCCAAATGCATACAATGTAACTTATGTTTACATTAAGTTTAATTAGAAGGGCTACTGATTTCTTTGAGTTAATCTTGTGTCCTGCTACATTAAGTTTAATTAAAGGATTACTTGGAATGGTAAGGCAGGATAGTGCAGTATATATTTAGCTATTGTTTTAAGTATTGATTTATCAAAGAGACTTTTTGGTGAAATTGCTTCAAGGATCTGAACATAGTCAGTGTTGTCTACTTATCTGGAAAGCCTGGATTTCCCCGACCTGAGAAGTAATATTAGGAACCCTTTCCTTTTTGAAAGGGACAGTGCTGTCAATAAGAGGCTTTTAGATGGGACCTTTTATCTTTTATGTTAGTGAGTTGTGATGTGTTTTGTTTGGTAAAGACTGGATGCTGGGTAGCAAATAGCTAAAAAGAAGAGTGCATCAAATAACAGTTGTAATAAACTGGAAATGTAAAATAGCTTGACTCATCTATGCTCTGCTTGTGAATTCAGATGTAAGCCTTAAATTCAATAATTCGGTAAAATTGACACAAAGTATTTTTAGATTGCCTGGATGATCTGACTTAATAAAGTCCAATAAATAGATAAAGAGACATTCTTATCACTACAAACCTACTGCTGCCACAGTAAGAACCTGGCCTTCTGCAGTGAACCTGAACTTTCTCAGTATTATTCCCATGATTAAACGATTTTTTTGTTCAAAATGATATGAAATTCCACTTTGAATTTCCATATGTTTTTAGGATATCCCATTCTTCCTTTCTGCTTTATGCTGAGCATTACTGTAATATATAAGTTCTACTAGAAGGCTGTGATACTTTGGGTTCTTTGAGAAAAAGGGGACAAAGTCAGGCCTAATAAAAAATTTTGAAAGGGAAGATTGATGTGCTTAAAGTATTTTATTTTTCAATATCTTACACCATTTGAAAAAGGAAAAGAAGAAAGGACAGATAGCACAATTTAAGACAGATTGTAGATAAACATAATTTTGAAACGTTTTCAGAAGTTCTGCAGGCAGTCTATTATCATAGATGTTTGTTGTCCTTTGAACTAAATTTTCTTACCGTTATCAATATAGCAGCATGAAAATAGTCATGGGAAGCACATCACTTTTTTCAGTAGCACCATGAATTTCTAGTAAATGAGGCAGTCGATCAGCTATATTCCCTTATTCTATTTCATTCCCTCACAGGAAATTTCAAGCAACAACAAAAAGAATTCTAAATGCTGTCCATTAATGTCATCAGTTCATGTATATAGTAGAATCACCATTTTAGATGAAAAAAGCCAAGGGTAGAAAAAGTTCATAGAAATGTAGACACCAGAGATACTGCCATTGTGTTAATAATAACATGTCACCTTTACCTGCGGTCAGTCTACTGTGATTAACTTGTAATGTTTAGTATGAAAACAATATCTCATTGAGAGCTGGTGAAATGGATCTTTGGGGCAAGAGCATAGTGTCCTTGAACCTCAATTTGAACTCCAAAACCTGTTGGAAAAGTGAAGTTTGTACTACATGTTTATGATTACAGCATCAATTGAATAATATGGGAGGCAGAGAAAGAAAAATACAAGCTTGTAAGGCAGGTAGCCTTGTGTAAACAATGGAGAAAAATGAAGAAAAGACCATTTCGAAAGCAAGAAAAGTAAGCCCCTCTCTCTGTCTCCTTCTAACTTCTCTCTTCCTCTCTCTTGCTCCTTTTGCTCTCTTTCTCAACTTCGAATAAAGTCCTATTATGGAGATTATATCACATGTATATAATTCTTTGAGGAAAGAACATAAAAAATTGATTAGAATTGATTGGGCCTGTGAATATCACTTCTCACTAATAATTAGGCAATGTTACTAAAGACAAACTGCAAATGTGCACTTGCAATCTGAAATTTTTCAACACATATCTATATATTTTTTTGGGTAGGTAAAATATCAAGACCAATAGTGTGTACTACATTTCTGTCAAAAATCAGCCCAACTACATATTTATTTAATAATGATGAATATTTAAGAACCCTAGAAAAGAATCTTTTAATATTTTTTCATAATATTTGCCTAACGACCTAAAAGCAACAAACACATGAAGCTACCTACCCATGAGAAATTGATCTTCAGTGCTTTAATGTAGTTAGTTCTTAATTCCCTCTCTAGTTTCCCTGGATCTGTTTAAGTTTTGAAACCAATTCAAAGCACTATTTTAATTATTGCAACATGGAGCTTAATGGGAGTTCTTCAGCATCACAGTACAAACACCTACCAAATTCCTTTCAGCCTAACCTTCTGATGTCTGCATTTAATTTTCAACCTTCCCAAACAAGGCAAACATTTACCACAAAGCCATAAAGTAAGATAATTATTGTCACCCTTTAACATGCAGACTGGATCTGGCATTTGGTGTCCCAGGAAAAAGAAATTAAATCCTTCTTCAGAATATTTTAAGGTCAGAGCCATGAGCTGTCCATTAAAGTTACCTCTTACATTTCTCTGTCTATTGGCTATCTTTTATTTCGTATGACTACCTACTGCATTTTATTTTGGTATGAATAAGAACATTCAGCATTAAAACCTAAGTGGTTTTCAATGGATAACACCATCCTATTAATTTATAGAATGAATAAGCCATCATTCAAACACCTTCCAAATTTTATAATTTGCTAATCATGAGGGTGTGATAAATGACAGTAACTTAGGTTATGAGTAGAAGTAGAGCAGTACAATATTTTCAGAAAGGATGAATCACAAATCTTTTTTGTAAACAATGAGGTTTTAATTCATTGCTCCTGATAACAGATGCATCAAGTGATAATAGTAAATTTAGAAGGTTCTTAACTTTCTTAGGAAAATAAAAGACTATAATAATTTTAACTAGAGTGTAGAAGAGATTTTGAAAATCAATATTTTTGACTCCAATATCCCCCAGTAAGATAGCATTTTGTGTCTTTCTGTCTGTCTATGTTGTATGTGTGTGCATTTGAGTAATTCTAAACTAAAGCTGACATATGATTCAACAAACCCAATTCTCATCATTTATCCAAAGGAAATTATTTCAGTAACATAAAGTGTCACATACAAGTTATCTAGTCAAACTCAATATCCTTTGATAGTTGCACAGACTAAGAGGCCTTGATAATATTATTTATCTTCTGTAAAAGAAATCAAACCTGCCATTCTCAACCATACTTGTGATGTAGAGAACATTATATCAGTGAAATAAGTCAAGTACAGAGAGAATGATGCCGCATGATCTCAAAAACTTGTCAAATAGGAAAGGAATAAACTCAGTAAAAACAACAGAAAAAGTAATGTCTGAAGCTAAGGAGAATTTTTTAAGAAATGTAATTTCTTTTGTCTCCCAAAGAAATGAATCAGACACTTATATTAACTTCATACTGTTTGGTTCATGTCTCACACACATTACTAGCTAGCTCTTTCATATTAATTCAACCCATTTCTATTAATCTATCTGCCACATGGCCCAGCCCATAGCTCACCTGTATTTCTTACATGCTTCCTTCTTTGCGGTGGGATGGAGTCTGACTAATTCCACCCTCCTTCTACCTGTCTGTTCTCTGGTTCTCCACCCACTTCTACGGCACTCCACATAGGCCAAAACAGCTCCTTTATTTACAGCATACAGAGAACATTCCAGCACAGTTTGCAATACATATATACATTCATTGTTAATATAATTTGTTTCCTTACTACCAAATGAGAAAGTTATGTGAGCACAAGGCTTCATGTGAGCACAGAGTTGGCAAGCAGGAAGTATAGGCAGGGTGACCAGACTAGGAGAATTCTGGGAAAGAGGAAAGGCAGAGCAGCAGTCACCAGCCAGACACAGAGGAAGCAATATAAGAATGCTAGGTTGAAACAAGGTCCAAGCCATGTGGCTATGCATAGATAAGAATTATGGGATAATTTAAGTATAAAAGATAATAGTAATTAGCTTGAGCTCCAGGCCCCTCATTTACTATTGTATTAAGGCTGCTAGTAAATTATTTGGAAAGCATATCCTAGGTATTTGGAAGTTTTTGGTAGGACAAAAGCTACCAAATACACTGAATAAATATAAATTTTAAATACTTCAATTTATCTCTGGAGTACCCATTTACATAAATTTACTAAATTCATAAATGTTTATGGGTTACTTAGTGTATGTTCTATATACAAAATAAAATGAAAAAAGTAAGCTCTTCATTCACTATTTCTTATTTAATACTGTATTATTTTTCAGGCAAATTAAACAATTATTGGGTAAGAACACATATATACAATTGTGAGGATCTGAGTTTGAATCACTAGCAGCCATATAAAATACAGCCATGGTTTATACATATCTAATCCCAATGCTGGTGAAACTGTCAGATCTGACATGTTATTCTGTCTTCATTTTTAGCTTCAGGTTCAGGGAGAGACACAATAATTGACATCCTCTGCTTTCCTCCTTATTTGCACTGTCAACAAACGCATACAAACAGAACCCCATGCACACATACAACAAAGAAGCTATTGCAGATTGAGGCTGGGGCTCCATTCTATTATTTTAACCATTACTATGAAGAATGTTACATAAATCAAAGAGAAAGACACACACACACACATACTACTACTACTACTACTACTACTACTACTACTACTACTACTATCTATTTCTTTGACAACTTCTCATCTTCTAAATGTTTAACTTGAGTTCTCTGGGTTCACATCTCCTTAATGTAAATTTGTGCAAAGTCAAATCAATGAACAAAAGTATAATGAATAAATAAACATATATAAATTCCTTGGTACCTAGTAAATTTAGATTTTTCTGTATCTTTAAATAAAATTTGTAATTTGATCTTGCTCAGAAGGTGCAAGAACTGACTAGCATATCATTCTAGGTGACTTTTATAGCTACAAACATTTGGAAACTTTTAACTTACTTGAAAAATTTGGCCCTTTATTTTTAAAAGAAGATTATTAGACTCATGGAAAATATATCATATATGTATGTATCATATATATTTTTACATATATATTGCTCAAAGAAACTTCTTATTTTAAAGTGAGGAGCTTATAGATAACTAGAAGATCTAAATATACCATAAAATATATAGTGAATTAAGAACATAGTCAATGGAAATGAATACTAGAAGATATTTGGTTTGGAAGCCTTAACCACAGACTAATGTAGTCAAAGATCTACATTATCCAATTAACCATTAAGCCATTTGATTTTGAAGCATGAAATCAAGAAATCTTAAAGTACAGTCAACAACGAACTGCTAGCAAACAGTTTTCAGACATGACAGGACTTGACTCCTAGAGATGCGGTTGTCTTACCACATTTTAGACACATAAAAAAATTATGTTTTAAATACTTGTAATTAAAATAGAATTACATTATTTTCTCAGTCCTTTTTCTTTCTTAAGACACTCTTAATTACCCTCTCAGGAACCTTTCCCATGCTACATTCACATTCTTTAATTCACAGTCTTTTGTCTTTTGTGTATATTGTGTGTTTGTGTGTGTTTGTGAGTAAGACAGTATCTAAATAAAACACACTAATATTATTTCTCTTGTCTGCACGTGATTGTTTCAGGTTTGATCACTCTCCTAAGGCAATATAGATTATAATATAGACCTTTGTTGCTTTTCAGGTTATGGACAGGTCACTTTTGCTGAAGGAAATATAATTTAAAGACTCAAGTTGTATCTAGCCCTAAAGCTTTCTCCTGTATTTTAGGTTTTATAGCTCCAGAAAATACTATACAACCAAAGAAATTAAGCAATAAAACAGTTCCACCCATCTGTGACGTACACAGACCAGAAAAATTTTTATCATAACAAGATATGCGAAAATTGCATGCAGCATCACTGATGTCAGTGGCAACCAAGACATACCTAATTGGCCTCAATGCCCACTCAAAAGGAGATAGATCATGTCTGGTACTAAAAGCCCATGTGACTTCACAGGGCCAATGAGATCATAGGCCTCAGAAGAAAATCTATTACCACCAATTTGCAAGATGGGAATATTTTGTATTATATTCTAAGGCTTATGTAAACTCACAGATAAGTGTAGCTATCACCACTCACCAAAGAAGGCTCTTTGTAGAGAAAAATGGAGGTTATCTAAGAACTCTTGTGAGTCTGGATCTTTATATTTTTCTTTCCCTATTTTTCAAGTCAAAATTACTACTGTACATAATTCACTATTGAGAAGTTAGTTGTCTGATGTCATGAAATTTATTTACTTTCCACAATAATAAATTTTAACTTTTATTTTCTTGAAGCCATAAAGTGTTTTTAGAATAAAAAATTGTGAATGTAGATAAAACTACTTTTTGTAGGATGAAAATTTAATAAGATTGTTTTCTACAAATCATGAAATATTTATTTACAATATTG
This sequence comes from Sigmodon hispidus, assembly GCA_004025045.1. Lineage (NCBI taxonomy): Eukaryota > Metazoa > Chordata > Mammalia > Rodentia > Cricetidae > Sigmodon > Sigmodon hispidus. Next base: position 3,476 of record PVIH01021289.1, on the reverse strand, counting down.
CTTTAAGGAGCCTCAAATTTGTTTATGCCAAGGAACATTTGTTTAGTAATGCAAAGATATGCTGTATTTCTTTGTGTTGCATTATTTAACTCTGAAACTGTGTTACTGTGTCTATCTATAACACCTGATTGGTCTAATAAAGAGCTGAACAGTCAAGGCAGGAGAATAATAGATGGGGCTGGCAGGCAGAGAGGATAAATAGGAGAAAAAAAGTAAGATTAAGAAGCAAGAGAACAAAAAGAAAAAGATGTTAAGCCCTATCCACTCTGCATTACAACCTGCCATAAAAAAGAGTGAAGTTAAGATAAAGAGAATGAAGAAAAGGCAATAAAAGCCCAGATACAAAACATAGAATAATTTTTAAAAACTAGCTAGAAATAAACCAAGCTATGCATGGCCATTTATAAAAAAATAAAAATCTCCATGTGTGATTATTTGGGAGATGGGTGGCACCCTTCCTAAAAGCCAAAGTGTAAAATAGAAAAAAAATACCCAGCAATTATTTACACAGACTCAAGTTCAATGACAACTTATTTTTGTTCATAGCACTTAATTTGGCTATTATGTAGAACTTATTAATCAATTAATATGAATTTGTTATAAGCTCATTCACATACATATATATATTTATATATACATATTTACATTGAGTAATAATATAATTTCTAATATGTATTTAATTTATGCTTTTCAAAATGAGATGCAGTTATTTCTTTTGTATTGATTTTAGTCCATGCCCTATTTAAAATGCATTTTGGTTATTAAAATTCCTAGTGTTTTACATGGCACTTTGTGTTCAGTAGTAATAGTATGCAGATTCTATGCATTTTTAACTCTTGAATTGTTAAAGAAAGAAGTCAGAACTTTTATGCAAACCTTGTCTGAAAATGTTGAGAGAGATATGAATATCTCTATTTTGATGACATGACAGTTCTCAACAAAATCAGAATACAAACCACAAAGATAATGAGAATTAATATTTAAATAAGGAAGATAGTGACCAAAGAACTAGTATTTAATAAGTAAGTAAAATCATTCCAACACGTAAGGTCTGTGGGTTTATTTTGTTAAGTTTGAGGGTTGACACCAGAATAACAATATTTATGACTCTACAATCTGGCAGAAAGTAGAGACAAATATATTTTTGATTAATAAATTGATAGATTGCAGACAGATACAATAAACACAAATAAAAATATTTTATGAAATATAATTGTTTTAAAATTTTATTGTGTATATATATATATATACACATAAGCAGATTTGAATATAAACATATATAAAACTGACATTACAGGACATATCAGTTGTTAAGATCCTAAATTGTGTACTTGTGTACTTTTTCTTACAGTCTTTATAAATCCAGTAATGCAAAACTATCTTCTTTGTCCAAATAAATTCTGACACAATAAACTTAATGATAGTTATAAACACACAAACTATATTCAATAAAAATTTTATGTTTAAAAATGACCACCAGGGGGTGCTGACACATAGACACTGGACTGTAAAGGCTTGTCCTGTCAATTCAATCAGAAGAGTTAAATCTCTATGCATGACTTTACTTTTTTTAATGGTGGTCTAAGAAAAATAAAATGAATTGTAATCCATATTAAATGTTATGTTCTTTAGATTAAAACTTAGATTTCTAAAGTAAATTTGAATATATCCATATAGTCTTCATATCTTTTTCTTGGCTTTTAATTTATTGAGACATGGATTAAAAAGCTATTTAGGTATTCCTCAGATTCATACTAAGTATCACAAAACAAATAGGGGCACTTTCTAAGTTATTTAAAATATATGCTGAAATAACAATTTTAGCTTTCTTGTTTCCTGAATATGCTATGATCTACTTAGTAATCTAGACAATAGAAAGATTTATAGTAAAATAAGCAAACAATATAAGTATTTATATTTAATTCTACTTAATTTATACTCAAATATTTATCAATATCAAAAATAATAAACTCATAAAGTATTATGACAAATAACAATTTAGCGGTGTTGTAGAATTCAAATTAACTTCTTTGAAACTAATGTTTTTTGAAAGAATACTTAAAAGCACTAGTATGACCCAAGTTTATAGCATTTAGTGGAAATTTGAGTCTTTGCACTCTCCATTGAAGACCATTTGGTCACGAAATTCAGATTATTTTCTGACATTCCTATCTATGAATGAAAGATACTTGGCTTCTATGTCTTAACTCCAATAGTTCCAAAGTTGAAACAATGTTTTCAATTTTATAACCTTCTTAAACTAGAGATAAATATGAGAGTATATCCATAGATGGCTAAACTATCTTCTTAAATGATGACTTCTCTCTACTGAAATGCATGAGCAACAGGAAGAGCTCTGTAAGTTTCTATTATCATTAAGTCCTTATAAGAAAAAGTAAAACAGCTTTTCTGAGACAATACTCTTTTCTTCCATAATGGCAGTCTACAGTGCATATGAAAAATATTTTCATTCTGGATTTATCAACTACAAACTTATTAGTTCCTACCCAGTCTTGTCTCTAAATCCCTATTGTATATACACACACATACATACACACACACACACACACACACATATGTGACATATTATTTGATTTATATATAATTGAGACTCTAATTTCAGAAAACTTCACCTTAAGATATAAGATTATCACACCCCGACAAAAGCTAGACCACTTGGGCCTCCTGATACACAGCTGGCAGAGACCTGACTAAGTGATATAGAGAAGAGAGAGTGACTGGAAGGATCAGGAGGGGAAAGGGATCTTGAACAAGGATGTATACAGATTTAAAAATATGACTTTATTCATAATAAAACAAACAAACAAACAAAAAACAACAAAAAAAGAGCTGACTCAGAGCCAACTAAGAACAACTTCTGCAATAATGGAAGACACATAGCTCCTTGGCTTACAGCCAACTAAGAGCCAAATAAGAGCAGCCTCTGCAATTTTTGGAGACACACACACCCCACGCCAGCATCTGACTAAGAACAGACCAAGAGCTGAACAATAGTGAACCAAGGAAGAAATGGGAAGACACAAGTGCAAGAATACATATAATAATAGAAAGATAAACAAAACAATCCCAGAATAAATAAGTTGTTCTACAGTATCAAGACCTGAGCATAACAATGAAAGGAAAAAAGAATGAAACAACCTTAACAGAAACTTTATGCAGATAAGAGAAGCTTCAGAGAGGATATAAAAAGCTCCATTAAAGAAATAGAAGAAAATACAAACAAAAAAATAGAAAAGATTAACAAATTGCTGAAAGAAGATTAAAAAAAAAAAAAAAAAAAAAAAAAAAAAAAAAAAAAAAAAAAAAAAAAAAAAAAAAAAAAAAAAAAAAAAAAAAAAAAAAAAAAAAAAAAAAAAAAAAAAAAAAAAAAAAAAAAAAAAAAAAAAAAAAAAAAAAAAAAAAAAAAAAAAAAAAAAAAAAAAAAAAAAAAAAAAAAAAAAAAAAAAAAAAAAAAA